>CAKAKR010062059.1:0-94089 GCA_916700685.1 Adelosebastes latens | reverse complement strand
CACTAGTCTAGTCTCTACTTGTACTAGTCTAGTCTCTACTTGTACTACTCTATTCACTAGTCTAGTCTCTACTTGTACTAGTCTATTCACTAGTCTAGTCTCTACTTGTACTACTCTATTCACTAGTCTAGTCTCTACTTGTACTAGTCTAGTCACTAGTCTAGTCTCTACTTGTACTAGTCTAGTCTCTACCTGTACTAGTCTAGTCACTAGTCTAGTCTCTACCTGTACTAGTCTAGTCTCTACCTGTACTAGTCTAGTTTGTTTTTTTCTGAGGGGGTCCATACGACCTGACCTCTAGCTACCTGCATTATTAAAACACATTACCTCTGTATTGTGGTCCATTGTAAATCCAATCACTGAAACGCTAAGTTTAGTGTTAACATTTGCTAACTAAACAACATACTGTTAGCCAGCCAACTTAACGTTATCTACTATATATGTATGTATATATCTATATGACGTCAACGCTACATGTTTGAACACTAATAGATGTCTAACTATATTGCTATGGTAACAAGGCTAGCTAACGTTCTGTTGCTAACGTAGAGAACTAACTACCTTAGTAACGCATTTTCAGCATTTACTCAGGCGTGGCTAACTCGGGTTAACACTTCCGTAATATGCTGACACACGTATTACACATATTGTTAACTCTTGGCAGTACAAAGGTTATGAATACAGATAGTTTTTGTGTTTAGTTAAACTTACTTTATGCGGCAGGAAGGTTTAAACTGCGTAGATTCCAACATTTACCTAACTACGGAGAACATAGTTCGCGCGTGCAGTTTGTATTGCAATGCATTCTGGGACAAGCGTCGTCATCGGCTGATAGCCTATCAGTGACAGGTAAATAAACGTCACTTCCTGCAAAGGGAACAAGGTAGCATCTCCCTGAGAAGGGCCCTAAGAAGAAGTCTACTTTAAACTTAGACCGTGAACTAAGGAACCTTTTTAGAAGTATTATTGCTACTTCTTTGGTCTCTTTTGATAATCACTACTCTACTGTGTAAGAATGACTTAATTTATGGTCAAAAGTGGTGGAAAATAGTTTTGATTCTGGCAAAAACTCACGAGTTTCCTGCAGTTTGCTTGGAGTTATCTAATAATAATATTAATAATGATAAATTGGACTTATATAGCGCCTTTCAGAAACCCAGGGACGCTTTACAAAGGGGGCACACAAAATCATGCTAATAAATAAAACAGAGGAGAAACTATAGCTAAGTAATCAAAAATATCTAGATCAACCAAAGGCTCATAGGACAAAAGATGGTGTTTAGCCTATATTTTTCATGTTCAACAACCTTCTGTCACATATTTAAACCAAAGTCAAACCCATGTAAATGTTTTTCAGGTGACGTTTCACATGCAAATTCCAGAGCTGGTGTAGGACTATATCTCAACAAGCTACCCTCACTGAGGCTGAGCAAGCTCAAGCAGACACGACTGTCCTGGAATGAGGTTGAACTGGTTGACTATGGTAGGTCTACCATACAGACATTTTCAAGTAACCTTTTCAAATTCTTTGGTTTTCAGGTGCAATTCATGTTTTAAAAACAACAAGTTAAGTTGATGTGAACCATCAAACAGCCTAGTGTTCATTGGTCATCCTTGTCATCATTACCTCAAAGTATTAAAAAAATTAAGGCCTACCTCTTATAGTTTTTGCAGACACAGACTGCCTCAGACAATGCAATAGCCTATGCATTTGACAGTCTTTACAGGTTGGATAGCTACATTATTTTGGAGAATAATGCATTTGAGGTAGCCTTGTAGTTTAAAACAATATACAGCATATGGTAGTCCCACTAATTTGATTATTAAACCAGGCACATATACATGACTACATTGGCCTACAGTCTCTCAAAGAGTACATGCACAGTCATAGGGCTGACCCGAATGCTTCGAAGCTTCAAAGCTTCGAACATTGCCATGGTATTCAACCTCCAAATCACTATTCGAATGCTTCGTTTTTTACTTAAAAAATAAATAAATATATATATATATATATATATATATATATACTGTATATAAGTATGTAATAATAATGTATAAATCACAAAATAGCCCATGAAATAAGGAATAATCCCACAACATTATTCATTATTCATATTCAACATTAATTATTATTAGTTATTCTCAGACAGATATCACTGATTGTTGTGTGTAGAGGTGTGTGTGTGTGTGTGTGTGTGTGTGTGTGTGCACAGTAATGCAGCAGCAGTGTTGTCCCGGGTACTGAAACAGGGAGAGATGGAGACAGACAGACAGAAGAACATGTCAGTCTGCCGCGCTGTGCTGCGTTGCAAAACTTCAAAACTTCGAATATTTCTTACCGAAACTTTGAAGCCCAAAAAATGGTATTCGAGACAGCCCTACACAGCCATAAGCAAGCATTTGGGTTACTTAGATAGACAATGGTATGTAATCTTTATATATACAGGTCATGGAAGATATTTGAGAACTTCTCCATATCCATCCTTCCCTGTGCCAAAATAGTACACAATTTAATATACATTGAAAGCCAAGTGTGAACCCATTTTATGTTATTTGTATATTTATTTAACTTATCTAAATCAAATTAATAATTTAACGATGTTATAAACTATTACATTAAATTAATTACATTTAAATCTATGAGTCACATTAATCACAAAAATTGCACCTTGTGTTTTTCTTCACTGTAGAAGCTCAAACATCGATTTCACAGCACAAATGCCATCAATACAAAAGAAGTAATAAAATGTAAGAAATACAACAGCAGCACTATACAAAAACCAACATATAGGAAAGTCTCTTAATAGTTTCTTGGTCCACCACGAGCCTCGAGGACAGCTTCGGCCTCTGAGGAATGGAGGGGATGAACACCTTTATCCCTCATGTTGGTGTTTTGATGATTGTGGTGGGTAAGCAGCTCTCTAAAGTCACAGTTTAATTGACGTCCAACGGGGCACACACGTTTGATCAGTTCCTGTTAGTATAAAATGGTCAAATATGTTGATTTTCTTGTATACTTACTGCAAAAAAAAGCTGTATACTGTATACAAGTAGTATGAAGCATCTAATAGGGACACAGCAACAGATTAGTTGGAAATGACACATTCTTTTGAAACTGTTTTTTTTTTTTTACATCAATGCGCTCCTTACTTCTTCTACTGCAGAATAAGATAAACCAACATTGTAGGTTACTGCACACGTCACTTCAAACCACTGACAAAAATGATGCACTTTAAAGCACTGCCAAAACTATTGTCATTAAAGGTAGAACAAACAGCAGAAGTTAGTCCTACAACTGTACAGTTTATGTGACTATATCCTACTACAGTAGTATCCTTCAGGTTGTGTATATATATATATAAAGTCAAACAGAGTTGCTACTGCAGCTGACAGGCACGGAGATGTGGGACACTTCCATGTGCACGGTGGACATGGGGAAATGCTCACACTCTTCCTCTAGTGGGCTGCAGCGGCAGTGCAGGAGCACCTCTCTCACCTCCTGCCGAAAGTTGGAGTTGAGGAAGCCGTAGATGATGGGGTTGATGCAGGTGGAGGACATGGCCAGCAGGTGGCAGAGGGAGAACAGCAGGTTGTGGTGGCAGATGGGCAGAGCCTCCTGGTTCCAGTCTGACACCACGTTGAAAATGGTGAGTGGCAGCCAGCAGAGAGCGAAGGCTGTTATGAGGGCGACCAGCATGATGTTGATGCGGCGGCTGTGGGCCATGCGTTGGCTCTCCGGGGTCCTGGCCCGGTCCAGCATGTCTTTTCGGTGGCGAAGGCGCACAAAAACTCTAACGTAACAGAGCAGGACCAACAATAGTGGACCGCAGTACTGGAACAGTAGGAGCCACGTGGTGAAAGCGAGCCTGTGCTGCTGGGATGGCCAGTGCTCTAGACAGGCCTCCATATGTGGAGAGGTGGGGACATAAGAGAAGAGGGTGCGGTATGAATTTGGATGAGATGAGTTTTTGTATGTGTAGGAGACAGGTTGAGATGGAGATACATTGAGATAAGCCTGAGGAGAGGCTTGGTGATAGAGTGCAGACTGGGGCAGGAATACATTGGCGTAGGGCTCACTTGTGAGGAGCTGAAAGGCCAAGAAAGGTGAGGAGGTGAAGCAGGCCAGAATCCAGATGAGAACGACCACCACGTAGGCCTGAGGAATGCTTGGTTTCCATCCAGCGGGGTTAATGATGAGCTGATGTCTTTCCAGAGCGATAAACACCAGAGACAGCACAGACACGGTCACAGACACACACTGGATGAACGGCACCAGCCGGCACAACAGCGACCCAAACACCCAATGGTCCATTAGCGTGTATATGACAGTGAAGGGGAGGCAGAAGACACACACCAGGATGTCAGAGAACGACAGGTTGCAGATGAAAATGCCGGTGACATTGACTTTTTCCCTGCGACGGGCGATGATGCAGATGAGGCCGATGTTCCCCACCAGCCCCAGCACCATTGTCATGCTGTACCAGATGACTAGGCACGCTGTGAGAACAGAAGACATGGGGCACTGCTCATCGTGACCGAGAACAGCGAGGTCTGAGAGGAGCTGGGTCTTATTCCCCAACCACTCCTGCACAGACTCGTGAGTAGTCCTTCCCTCTTCCCATGGTAGGGAACGTGGAGAGGTGGAGCCGTTGAAGGGCAGAGGCAGAGCTGTCGTCGACGGAGAAGACTGGCTCTCGTTACCACTCAAGGACATCTCACCAGGACTTCAGTGTCGCCAGCCCCCAGGATCAAATTGTCCATCCCAGCCCTCTTAAAACAGGCATCTGAGACAAAAGAGACAGAAAGCACAGAGGGAGACAGAAAAACACACAGTAATCACTTGCAAGCAATCCCTCTTATTGGTGAAAGGATTTTTTCATGTGGAAGTGATACTGTTGTTCTGAGAGAAACAGAGAGTGAAGGAAAGGCGAGAAGTGCATCCTGGGGCTGAGGAGGAATAAAGCTTGGGAAAGATGCAATAGTGTGAGGACTTCTTTCTATTTAAGTCACTGTGAGATTAGGTTCAAGAAAGCATTGTCATTAAAACATGCCCTTATGTTCTATCTTTAGCCGTGCTAGAGGCGTGGCTGTTGGGGTGGCAATGTCAGTTTTACCACCCGGTTGCGGACTGTTATCAGGCCATTAAATAGGCGTTATCGGTTGCTATAAGCACCATAGATGTGGGTCAATAGGGGCTGCTGAGACAACACTTGGTTATCTCAACAGCTGTTTAATGGATTGCCATGGAATTGTATTTTATTAGTTATTCATGGTTGCCAGAGGATGAATTGTAAACATTGTAAACATGGTCTCAATTGCTAGTTTCAAGTCTTCTTAAATGCAGCATGATGTTCAGTTAGTAAAGTATGGTCCCATTTACAGTCAAATAAACCATAAAGCAGGGTATGCTGTAAAGTCTTGTTTATTTGTAGTTGGTCTAATTTTGTGTGTTTCTTATCCACAAAATACATCAATGCAATAATGTTACACGCCATAATGAGGTAGATTATGAGACACTTTAAACTTTTTACACAGTTTATAATGCACCAAATGTGATTATAATGTACACAAGGTCATTTTTTTGCTATAGTTTTAGTATTTTGTACTGAGCAATACTGCAGTTGCACAGAGTAGTTTCAGTTCTTGGTCTTAACAATAATTCTCTTTCTCTTCTTCTTTACACATCTTAAGATCTCAGACTTGTCAGTTCTCCTCCCACAAATGAATCCTCCAGTCAGGTTTCAACACTGAACATAATAGCTTAATGACAATAAAATTACTATGCATACATTTTGAGCCGTTATGTATGTTGAAGTGAAAGGGCACGACATTGTCACAATCCTAAAAATGGATTGGTGCGCTCTCCCCTGAAACCTCTCCCGTGTGCTGTGAAAACCAGCATCGCGAAGAAAATGAGCCTGTCATTTTCCATTAACGGCACACACACACTTAGCTATCAGTCACTTCACACTGCATCATTACTAACCTACTCTGTCAGTGTGTTGAGCGAGCTGCAGGCGGGGTGCTACAGCATTGATCATCCTTTGTTCAGGGAGGGGAGGCAAGTGCAATGTCACCAGTAACCAGATGTCACAAACAGCTGTAACAGAGCGGAGGGACCACAAACACCAGCAGGAGAAAAGGGAGAAATGTCCCTTTAATAAGCATTATGTTGCAATGATGTGACACTGTAAGATGCACATCCAGCAAGTAGGTGTGTGGTTATATGATTGTCCCCTTTCCAAAGCAAAAATCTCTCCAGGATAAGGAACACTGTGACCTGGCACCGCTCTGTCCATCATATTCTTCTTTTCTGCCTCAGAGAAGTGTCCTCCATCTCTGAGAAAATAGTGACAGTGTCTCTGACAGTGAAATGAGAGACTAGCTGACTGTCATTTTCCTTGAACCACTCACCTCTCTTTTGTGTTTTCCTGAGAGCAGTCGTGCTGTGCAACAAAGCATTTCCATTTATTCACCTACACTGTCAGCAATGTTTCTGTGGTAGCTTTCGATTTTGCCACACTGCATGACAATTTCACTTATTCTTTATTTGCCAAAGATTCTCTGTAGCAATACCATGCCATGTTAAGATGCATCTCACACAAGTTTCCTTGTAAAATATGTTTTTGTTTTAGGTTTGGAAACTTCATGAGTAGAATATAAAGGTCTGTACTGTAGGTACAGTATGAGCAATCCTGGAGCGCGTGACAAGAGGATTTGCTTGTAATGTATTCAACAATTATACTATAAATAAACGTGTGAAAATGGAAATCACAAGGAGACAGCTTGCACATATGTGCTTGACAGAGAATCAAAGAGAAAACCTAAATCCCCTTCTGCGCTGTAACTGATTGAAATCTATTCATATAAAATGGGTATTTTAAAAGATGCTTTGTGTATTAAAAAAAAATACCCCTTTTTGTTATAGCTTTACAGCAACCCACCAGTTAAGATGACCACTTACTGGAATCCGGTGGTTGTGAATTCATTTTACAACCACCGGACTATTCAGAATCAATTTTCTCTCCTCCTGCCTGTGGAGGAGCAGGATAACAGGCGCTGTATTATGCTCAACCTGACATGATGACCCAAGCCTCATTATTTCTGGGAGTGTCAAGAATTGTGGGTGATACCTCCCAAGACATTATGACTATGAATACAGTCATGAGATGGGACTTCCACACAGTGTGAAATGTTAATGCATGCATTTCCATCTTTTTTTCTCTCAGTTTTCCTGCTGAAATTGGATGCATATTCACAGAGATGCCATCTGTAGACTGCTATTTCAAAAAACATTTGCAATGGTAGAAAAATACAGAACACCTGCATATCTGTGGACACTCATCTACAAGCTGACAACATGCTGTATCATTAATTTTATAACTGATAACTAATAAAAGGCAGACTTTCCCTGACAAAGATCATTATTGTGTGTATAAAATAAAGCACTCACATGGTGGGTTGTCTCTGTGATGCCAAGGTGACAGAGGAAACGATGCTCTGACCAGGTGTGAATCCACAGAGAGGAGAGTTGGAGAAGGAGCTGAACATCACAACCACCCAGAACGTTTCTGTCATAGACAACAGGCTGAGGGGAGCACCACCGCCGTTATTATTGGGCTGTTAGAGCCCTTTGGGTGCCAGAGACCCTCTGAGTGCTGGGCTCTGCTGTCACACAGTGGTGGTTTTATTCAATTACATGCTGGAAATGACACCTGCTGTAAGTGCTGTTACAGAAACATGAAGCAGGCAAGAAGAAAACCGAGCCGGAGAAGGTTTTTTTTAGGTTTTATCTTTATTGCCAGGGACATTTAAAACATGACAAGCAGGTTGATTAGTGTTTGTTTATTGGTAATTTATTGTATGTGCACACCCTGAACTAGTTGATGAAATATGAAACATAAAAACAACCAGTTTGGACATCATTTGTCACTAAAAAGTAGGGGTCAATTTGTGGTGAGCTCAGATGGGGTTACACTCTTTGGTCTTGTCTGACTTCATCACCACCTTGGCAGAGCAGGCCTCCTTATTTACAACCATCTCACAGTCGTCAGGAACGTCTACTGTGTTTGCATCAGGGATCCTGAGAGATGAAAAAGAAAAAATGAAAAGAAAAACCAAACAATCTGCTTAAAATGGTTTTGCACAAATTAGGGACTGTACACAAATTATAAGGGATGGATAGAGGGTCAGAAAAGGAGCTGGGTATTGCATTTTTTTTCTCTAGGTAAAAGGAGGGGAGTTTTTCTTTTGTGTGAGACCAGGGGATTGTGTTTTATTATTCTCTTTCACTTCAAATATATATTTTATTTCAGACTGGCAAGAGACGGGTCATAAAGGTGCGCTTTGCCACATGCAGAGCACAACAATCCTGTGTCTGTATCAGAGCTTTATTCTTCCCATCACGATACGATCCGAGTTTATAAAACGGTTCAGTTTGTATTGGGGGACTCTGTATCACAATCAACTAGTAGCTAAAAGGACCAATACGTCAGCTAGAAAACACATATTTTATTTGTTATTATGCATGACAGGTGTTGGTTTAATTATAATAGACATATGATGAACATAAGGTTTCCAATAATTTCCATACACTCCCTAGAGAGCTTGAAAATCAAAGGTGTAATGTGATAAATCAAATCATGAAAATCTTACTTGCTACAGCAGCTCAAGCCCTCCGTCGTACAAGAGCAATCCATGCAGTCTCTGACCCATTCAGCGCCAAAGTCATGCTGCTTTCCATCCTTATCCACACACCCTGTATGTAAAGAAATACAACCACGGTTCAGAGGAGCTGTTGAGCCACTTGTCACGCTCTGATAGGCAGTGGCCGATTGGGTGTGAGTGTGTATCGATGTGTATATAGGTGTGGTTTTGATGACTTTTGAGTCAGCTGGCAGGTGTTAAACCAACACACAGCAGCTGGATGATGCATGATGGAAATGGACTCACCTTTTGGAGGGTTGTTCAGATCTTTCAGCACCAACTCCTGGAAGAAGCAGTCAGAGTGACACAGCACAACCAGTCCCAGCAGACACACAAACACATGGAGAGAAGCCTGAAAGAGAAAAGAAAAGACATCTTTAAACACGGTGCATATTTTACAGTCTCTGTAGTGTATTTATGCCCTCATCATCCTTTAAAGATCTTCTAAACATTGAAAAGAAATAAGTAGCTTTTATTCATGCCTCTTTTGTCTCATAATGGTCACACAAACAACACCCAACCCTTTTATGTGAACAAGACTAAAAGCTCTAAAAGGAAGAAAATGAAGGTATTTGCATGTACAGTATGTTAAGTGATTAGTCATCACTCCAAATGGTCCAGTTTTACACAAAAGGGCACTTTTACAGTATGTTTAAATTTCAATGCAAAATACATTTTGTCTGCAGCATACTGCATGTAAAAATAATGTAATTTAGTCTGCAGAAAATAGATTTGTAAGGATTCACAGTTTACATTAAGTAAGACTAATTAGTCTTTTAGAGCACTTAAGGCGAGACACTACAGGTAAAAACATGGTTTTTCATGCACTGGTCAATTTTGAGATTTTGGGCTATTTTGCTTCCATAATGTCTTCTTTCAGACTAGTGGAAAGAAAACAACCGAAATACACATTTAGGTGTTTATTGAACTACACTTTGTCTATTTACGTCTGTAGATTTCTCCTAAATTCACCCAAAGGTAACATTAGATAATGCCTTATTTGCATATTTAAACATAACATTTCAGAAAACTTGTAATATAAAAAATAATTCATAAATGTAAGTAATGAACTGGGGAAGTTTCATGGTGGTATGACCTGGGGTGTCTCGCCTTAAATTATTTTGCACCTTCTCTGATGTATTTACATTTGTGTAATAATCTTAATCATTATGTGAAGAGGAATCACCATTGACATTATTTACTAATGCACCACTTCTGTTGTTGATTTTACTTGCTGATTTATCTTTTACCACCACCACAACTACTACTATAAACAATAATAATAATATTAATAATAATATAATAAATGGTGCAGTGGAACTAAAATTGAATCCTGTAGGAATTTGAAGGTAATAAAGCTTAACTGTGCACTCTAATTTTACTTAAATTATAAAGTACACTCTGACAGCAATGATGTCTTTAAAGTCTAATGTATTCATATCTACATTTATGTAGCATTTTTTTTTATTAAAAAAAGAAAGTCAATCACAATTCAAGACCTGAGTCTACAAATATAAGACTGTGTCTTTATTCCCAAGCTCTACATGTTCATAGCTCCCCTAATTTAAAAGTGTAAAATACGTACCATTCTCAGATGTGATAGAGCTGATGTGTGTGAGAACTCTCTAATGGAGGCTTTATATTAAGGTGTGTACCGCTGCATATCTGTATTGATAATATTTGAATAGTGATGTGATTATAATCAAATATTTGTTTTAAGGTGGGGAAGAGTAGCAGGTAGGTAGGTTATGTTAATATTAAAGCCACACCTCAATGAATCATTCCATTTTCACCACGATAGATACTGTATGTTGTTTTTAAAAACTCACAAGATCTGGATTTCTAATAATGTTTAAAATTGATTTTATTCAACAAATGCAAAAAGAAACACATTAGTTAAAAAGCAGCCAAGGAAACAGTCTAAAATATAAACACTGTTTTCCTCATCTGTAAACTTTTATTGCTGAGCCAAAAGGCAGAGATAGATTACTTGCATTGCAAATAAAGCCACAAATTGTAAACAATTATTAGTTTGGATCAACCATGACGTAGTAAACAATATACTTTTTGAAATTTATTATCCAAAAAGCCATTCTTTGTACTGTGCAACAGAGGGAAAACTCTGGACAATAACGCTTCGACAAAATCCATCTCCATACATTTCTATACTCACATAATTAACAATCTGTAAAAAAAAGAAACAAAGTATCAAATTAGGATAAAGAAAAATTAGGCTAGAAAATTGAACATTGCAATAAATGTTCAGATATTTGGTTGAGTGGTGACATTATAAAATACAACAAAGCTGTAGAGTTCACTTTTTTGAAGTATAAATAAAATGAAAAACAGTGACTGAGAGAGAGCTCTTTCAGTAGAGAACAGGAAGTGTTTTCTAAAGAAACAGTTGCTACTTTGGTAGTAGTTACCAAACAAGTGTCAAATCTACTTTGCAGCAAAACAACGTGTAAACTGTCACCACGATGACACACAAAAAGTGACAACTACGGTATCGACCTGCATCACAGCTGAGTGAAGCCTGATCAGGTTTATACTGTAGATGTTGAGTGAGACTAACAACCCAAACCACCAGTGAACCTTAAACATCCCCGAAGTGGAACGATAAAAGTGATAAAATCAAAGGCAAATAAATCTCCAAGAAAAGTATCCGTACCTGCAGCTCTTACTGTAGGCCCCATAATAACCCACATTTCTTTGCCTTACCTGGCAGCATTGTGCAATTAAATTTAAAGGAATTGTTCAACATTTTGGGAAAGAAACTTATTTGCTTTCTCATCTAACTTTCAGCAAGAAAGCAAATGAACATATTTCTCAAAATGTCAATCTATTCCTTTAAGCATGAGATTAGTTGACGAAATAAAAATCCTCCATTTATACAAATGAGGGGAAAAAACTCCCACATAATAAACTTATGACCATCCAAAGATAAGAAGCACCATCTCAAGTAAAACGTTTCTCATTCAGACTTTAGTATTACAGTCCATGCGTGTTGCAGCTGCTGATCTTTGGAAGCCTACTCTTCTATCCAATCAGAGTCTTCATGAAGGCCGGTTTGCTGAAGGGCCAGTGATACTGGTTGGGGACGGGCCCGTTCACATTGCACTCAAAGAAGGAGAACATGGGGAACCAAATGCGCGCCCTCCGGCTGTGCTGGTATGCACGGGTGTTGGCTAAGGTGTGGTAGTAGAGGAACAGGCGGGTGGTGATGTAGAAGGCAATGAACACGTCAATGGAGTAGTGCTCGTGAGCCGCCAGGATGAAGAAAATCCCAAACAGGTTTAACACCCAGGAGATGGTGTGGATCAGATTCCAGGTCCGTGGAGTGTCTGAAAGGAATCATTAAAAGGATAAATATAGTGATAAATATGTTTTTCTTATTGTCAACAAATCTCATGAAAAGACCAGTGAATTGATTCCACTAACAAGTATTATTTGTGTCCGTCCTGCTGCTGTAAATACTGACTTGCACAGCAAATGTGTATTAATTCATGTCTGACAGTAGTCCCCAACAAATGCTCTATTTAGTCACTAGAAATTACAGTGCGCTGCATATCCAAAGTCTGATACAGCTAATTCTTCTGTGTCATCCAAAAACACATAAGTGAGCCACATTGTTCCTCCGTTATGATGAACATGGTTGCTCCTTAGCACACCAAATGTGCATTAATCCGCAGCTGAAAATAGTCCCAAACAAATGCACTATTTACTCTTGTTTGCATAATATTTGCTAAAATCTACAGTGCCCAGCTGTTTATGGAAATTACTGAGCCTTTTTTAAGCCTTCGCGCTGGCGACAGCCGAGGCATTATTTTTTTGGATTGTCCATCTGTCCCGTCCTGTGAATGCAATATCTCAAGAACACGTGGAGGGAATTTCTTCAAATTTGGCACAAATGTCCACCTGGACTCAAGGATGAACTATTTAGATTTCGGTGGTCAAAGGTCACTGTGACCTCACGGTCCGTCCCATTCTCGTGAACATGATATATCTCAGGAACGCCTTGAGGAAGTTTCTTCAAATTTAGCGCAAACATCCACTTAGATTCAAGGATGAACTGATTAGATTTTGGAGGTCAAAGGTCACTGTGACCTCACAAAACACGTTTTTGGCCATAAGTCAAGAATTCATATGCTAATTATGACAATTTCACACACATGTCTAACATGATAAAATGATGAAGTGATGACATTTTGGACGGACATGGATGTAAACTGCAACTTGACTGGTTGGCGGAGGCATACAACCGTGAGGCGGTAATTCTACTTTAAAAATGAAACTATACATTTGTGAACAATTTTTAAAGATTTCTTCCAATATGGAACCAATGGGATTGGGTCTGAGAGCTGCAGACAGAAGAGGGAAGTCAGAAAGTCTTGAGAGACGGACTAAAACATTATTGGTTTTCATCTTTTCATGGGATTTGTTGACAATAAGAAAAAAATAGCATAATGTCAGCTTTATCCTTTGACAAATATCACACATACATTCTGTAGTTGAAGGCAAACAATAGTATTAACACTCACATTCAGTCACAAAAAAGTTGAGCAATGTGATGACAACAGTGTGTCCACTGAACATGTAGTCTCCACACGTTTGGACGCCAGTCAGAGTCATCCCAAACCCACTCCAGATCAGCAGCGCCCTCTGTATCTTTCCCCAGGAATCACCGTACGTCTGAGGAAACAAAAGACACACGTTATCAGTCACGCTGTGAATCACAGTGGCAGCTGTTCATCAGTTATCACGATGGGAATGCTGAGTCAAGAATAAACTGCAAGGCTGCCAACAGCAACAAGAATTACAGGCTGCTCCAGAGCTCAAAATGACAAACTTCATCTAATCTGCACATAATCACATGAGTGCTTCCCACCTTACTGGCACACTTGAGGTGCTGCCCAGGCACAGAGAGCGAGGTGACAAACATGGTGCAGCAACGAAGCAAAAACACAGTTCCCATCAAAGAACACAGCCGTCTGAAGAGAATGGACCTGAAATAGAGACAAACATCCACAATTCATTCTTTCATAACCTCCATGCATTCAGATAAACCATGTGTTTTTGCTGTGATGTTGATGATGGTGGACTACCTGTGTTTGTGGAGGAGCAGGATCAACAGAAACATGTAACACAGGATGAGGCCACAGGCTTCAGCCATCGCAAAAGCCCAAGGGATTCTGGGAACACTGTCAGAGTACAAAAACATGTGTATCAGTGTGCAGATTAGATACGAGTGCAGGAGAGTATGAGTGTACATGAACTATGGAGTCTGCTCAACATGCAAATATACCTGTCCAGGAATATATCAGGCAGCGGTGGGTACGTCCTCATGTCAGGGACACGCTCATGCACGATGACCATGACAAAAGATGTGAATCCAAACACTAAAAACACATATATGGAGCTCATGATCGTCTTCCACACCTCCGGGTCCAATCTGCCAGCCAGGTGCTGCCTGTACCTCCCGTTGGAATGTGTGTGAAATACTGCAGCTCCTGAGCCGTATCCAGATCTGTCACCGTTCCTCAACCTCAGCTCAGTCCCGTTACACAAGCGATCACCTCCGTTATACCTCCTGTCAGCTCCGTCACGGCTCCACTCGCCCCCTGCGGCGTCCAGCGAGAGCCTGTCTGTAGGCCGGAGACCCAACTCCTCCACCTGGGCCTGGTTCTGTCTCTGGAGCCGGCAGAGGGCTATGGTCAGCCTCTTGATGTCTCCCAGCACGGTGAGGCCCAGCGGAGGCCCGCGCAGGTCGGCCTCAGTCAGAGCCAGCAGACTTGGGCCGTCCAGGCGGTGCTGGGTGCACAGTAACTCCACATACTCCCCGAAACCTTGCTCCTGCAGCCACTGGGCCACCTGCTTACAGCTCCAGGTGCTCACACGGTCCTCTGGTGTCGCCATGCCTCTGCAGATACAGACAGGTACAGTGTTAGGTCATGTAGGGCTGGACGAAGATGGAAATCACCTCTTTCTCCACTGTGTTTTCACCTCTTGATTTCATCACCGTCTTTATCAGTCCTGTTGTTTGAATGTAAAACTGCCTGAAAGTTACCCATTGACATTACTATACAGTTTGCATACTATTGATCACAACCATTTGTCCCAGGGCCACGACTAATGATTGTTTTAACTATTGATTAATCTGCAATTTGATTAATCCTATTCTCTCAATTAATGAATTACTTGTTTGGTCTATTAAACGTCAGAAAATAGCAAAAAATGCCCATCACAGTTTTCTAGAGTCCAAGATGACATCTTTAAATATGTTGTTTTATTAAAAAAAAACTGTTTACACATTGATATAAAACAGAGAAAAGCAGAGCAACTCTTCACACTGAAGGAGCAGGAACAACCACATTTCTGGCATTTTTGCTTGAAAAAGGAGCAAACATTTAATCAGTTATCAAGATAGCTGCCGATTAATTTTCTGCCAATCAACTAATCAATGAATTGACTAATCGTTTCAGCTCTAAAATGACCTATACTGTCATTTGTGTGTAACTTACTTACTCACAGCCACCGTGTGTATCTTCAAGCTCCCTGTATACAGTACTAGTATACAACTAAACAACAGCATATATCCACAAAGGATTTGAGTTATTTCTTCAACAGGCATCATTGTTGATTGGTCTGTCAGTTATCTTTTAAAACAAATTGAGTAATAATCATTTAGTCAAAATGATCATCACAATTCCTTAGAGCCCAAACCGATGTCTTCATCCAACAGTCCTTAAACCAAAAAGTATGAAATCTACAATATTGAAAGGATTAGTCAATTGTCAGGAAATTTATCTGCAAGTATTTTGATAATCAATGAATAATTTTAGTCATTTTCAAGCCAAAACTCCAAGCAATCTATTGTTTAAGCTTCTAAAATGTGCTTGTTTGTGCCATTATTCAACGTTGTTATTACATCCCTGACAATGACTGTCAGTGTTAAGTATGCACTGACATCCTGATCCATATAAAGCCGGCCTGACTCAAACCAAAACAGGAATCCATCCTAACCTGAGTGTGAACATCCTACCATAGGTGTCATTTCATAATAAACAAAAAAACAGTGAGTCACTAACCATCCACAAAACAAGCAGTGTGAGTAAGTTCCTCTCCCACAGACAGACAGACGGACTCAGGTGCTGATCAAACACTCTTCTTTGCTCGGTCTTTTCCTCCTTTTTTACCCTTTGACCCTCTGATAAGCTCGCCACAGCGCCGCTCTCCCTGTCCTCCTCACTGCTCCAAAGGTCTGCGAGGCTCAACCAACACGACTGTCAACTGCTGAACATGAGCGATAGTATACAAACATGCTGACTGGACAGCAGATATAGACTTAAAAATTACCCAAGTAAGCAGCTTTCAGTTATCAGTAATACACAAGACAGCAGTAGGTTTGTAGGGAGGTATTAAGAGTACTACTATGAGATATCAATAAATGCTCATACAAAAGGAGCCAGTATTTTCATAGCTGGTTAGTATTTAAACAGTTACAGTAATTGCGTGAACAGAATTAAAGACTAGGTCTCGTCTGTGATTACTTTCTGCATCTGGGAACTGTATTCAATTTTAGGGCAGCAAATAATGATTATTTTCTCAATTAATCGATTTTTTCATTCGGTCTGTAAAACCTAAGGATCACAATTTCCTAGACCCAGAGGTGATGTCTTTAAATTGAATTTCAAAACCTCAAAATATTCAGTTTACTTCAGATAAGCAGATAATCCTCACTGGAGCTGAAATGATCAGTTGATTAATCGATTACCAGATGGATAAAAAACTATTCTGATCATCGATTAAACCATTTATTCGAGTGAAAATGTCAAATATTTGATGGTTTCAGCTTTTCCAATGTGAGAATCTGCTGTTTTTTGTTGTCTTGTATTAAAGTAAACTGATTAATAGATGAATAAAAAAATAAAAAAAAGAGCAGATTAATCGATAATAATTTTTAGTTGCAGCCCTGATCTTCATATTTCAAAAGCTGGAACCATCAATGAAAAAATACTTCAACAATTTTCTGTTTATCTACTAAATCAATTAACTGTTTATGCTTTATTCAAAGTATTGCCAGTATTGTGATACAAGACCAAAATATAAGCTGAAATGTTAACACTATAATATTATCGTACATCTTAAACATTATATTACAGGCAAAGATTTAGATATGAATTACGTTTTATTGTAACTTACTTGAATGTATTTAAGTCATTTCTCTTGGTATTCCCACATTACTCATTTTTTCTGAGTGTCACCCTTAGTCACACCAAAGATGACATCACATGATTGATGGCAAAACACTGGAAATTACATTTTGTCAATAACCTCCCAATGATCATCACACCAATTAAAGTTATACCATCCATTATGCAGATCATATGGTGGCTGGCTGCCAGTGAGGGACCCATACGCCTAACAGGACAATCAAATCCAGCTAATCAGCTGATCAATATTAAATATTTACACGTCTGAAACCTAAAGCAACTCACCTGGGTAGCTGCTGCTTCGTTCCCTCAGAGAGAAACAGGTTATTTTTAACTGGCCTCTAGATTTTACTGGCAACATCCTGCAGCTTCTCTGGGTCGAGGCTTTACTTGGGGATTCATAAGTGCTGTGTCAGCTAGTTTGGCTGGCTTACAGTGACACACAGCTGTGAGAGAGAGAAAGCCCTTCAGTGTGTGTGTGTGAGAGACACTGTTTGACAAAGGGCTCATAGTCTGATCACCACAGGACCACAAAGCCAACGCCAGACTGCTACATTTCAGCATTAGTTCAACTCTGAGCCATTAAATCACATTTCTATGGTGGTGTGGAAAAGTTTCAACACTATTTTCTACACATAAACAAGAAGTAGAGGGGCACATGTGGACAAAAACAACTCACAGGAAGTACATTTAGTAGTTTAAAACTTACTTTAAAGGATGATATGAAACAGTAGTTGACTCTCTTACCATAAATCCACTGTCACTGTGCTGGCAGAGGGCGTAGATGAGCTGTCTGTCTGGGGTGTTTCATGGTCAACATGCTTCTGACAACTAGGCAACACCTAACAGGAAGAGACAATGATAAACAACACCAGTAAAGAAGAGCTGGTGGGCTCGTGTAGTGCTGCTGGTGAAAGCACACTGACATCTGCTGGACATGTTCGGGTAAAACTAAGATCTGTTTACAGGTTTCTCTAGATTTAAAGAAAAAAAAAAGAGGTGGATTTCATGGACTATTTGGTTTGAAATTGAAAGCACAAGCACAAGCAGTGATTTTCAAACCAGTAATGTAATTATAACCACATTTCCATGAGTGAGAGTCTGTGCCAAACTGCTTTCCACCTGTTTACGTCAGTCAGAGGCTGCAGAAACCAGAGCATAGGCAGCAGACAGCAGCGTAATTTAGTTTTAGGGGAATAACAGAGTAGATTACACCATATAATCTTAGAAATGGCAGACAGACAACCAATCTCTGAGGTGAGAGGTGAAGAGCAGAGAAACGTCAGCGACACAGACCCAGAAGAGGAGGAAAAGTCCACAGAGGATCCAAAGTGGGAGATCCCGTCTCTCCAGGAGCTGGAGGAGGTTTTACATTCAGCTCCACGCTCTTGTCGCCACGGAGATGAGGTGTGGCCCAACCTGTATCTGGGGGACATGTGAGTCTCTTATCTCTCTCTTAATCCTTAATTAAGTTCATCTAGATATGTGTCTGAATTGTGCCTCAAATGTGGTATGTGTGTCAGGTTTATGTCTCACGACAAGCTCGGGCTCTGGCAGCTGGGCATCACTCATGTGCTGAATGCAGCGCACGGGAAACTGTGCTGTAAGGGCAGCGATGATTTTTATGGAACCACGGTGAAATACTACGGCGTCCCGGCAAGTGACCTGCCGACATTTGACCTTTCACCTTTTTTCTACCCTGCTGCTGAGTTCATCCACCAGGCGCTGACGTCAGGAGGTACCCTCAAGCTGCCACATTAATGTTTTCAGAAGTGACATATCTGTATTTTCAGTGTCTTTGTTTGTGTCTTTTATGATGTCTAGCACACTTTAGCTCCCTTTAAGTGCAATTTATTGGCACATCTTAGTGACGTTTCGAGCACAAGCTCTTCTTCAGACTTAATGTTTCATAAATTCATTAAGTCTGAAGAAGAGCTTGCGCTCGAGATGTCACTAACTAAGATGTGCCAATAAATTGCACTTAAAGGGAGCTAAAGTGTGCGGACCTTCTCCTATGTTTTTCATTGTTGTCTTCTACTGGTCCAGCACCGGCCTTCCATTGTTTGTTTTATGATGTCCAGGAAAGGTGTTTGTGCACTGTGCTGTGGGCGTGAGTCGCTCGGCTGCGTTGGTCCTCGCCTACCTGATGATTCACCACCACCTCAGTCTTCTGTCCTCTACGCGCTGTGTGCAACAGAAACGCTGGATTTTCCCAAACAGAGGCTTCCTGCGACAGCTTATAGCCCTGGACCGAAAACTGCGGGACGAAGAAGGGTTGAATGAGCCATAATAAAACAAAGCGAGGACTAATAAATGCATAGAAATGTCCTCCCTTAGTCTGCAGAGGTCAACGTCCTCATTCACACCAAGCAAGGCTGTCTCCATTTGTACCATTTACTGTATGTAGACAGTTCAACTGTGTCCACCCGTCCCCTCCCTTGCCCTCTCGTGATGTGACCTCAGTGGTGACAGAGAAAGTCTGTCTTTTTCCTGCTTGACCTTTTGACATCCGTGAACAGACCAATCGATGCAACAGCAACGTTAAATAACTCTACATCCACTCAGAGAGGACTCTCTGAACACAGAGAGCTAATTTTAGGAGTCAAGCGGCATTCAAACAGCCACCTGCTGTCGTCTCTCACTGAGCTGCAGACTCTGGTGGTGGTGAGAGGACGGACGGTGGACACAGACAGACAGTTTGTTGGAGGAGCTCTCTGTGTCGGAGAATGTCAGGAAGCAACCAGCTACCGGACCTGGTTGTCATTAAAGAACTGGAGCTCATCTTGGATTCCTGCACGCTGGAGCTCACACCAGTGGATGAAGTCTGGCCCAACCTGTACATAGGAAATGTGTAAGTGTCTTGTGTTTGTAGAGTCTGTTGCAGAAACCTTCATGAGCTCTGCAAGAGAGAAATGAATCCGTTTTATTAGCTTGTTAAAGTACAGAACCTGTGCAACCTCTTTATTCCCCTCGTTCGTCTCTCTTTTTTGTGTGTTTTTTAGGGCCGTGGCACAGAACAGAAAGAAATTACAGAAGCTCGGCATCACTCACGTCCTGAACGCAGCGCACTCCAAGCAGGGCAGCATTGGTGACCAGAGTTTTTACGGGAACACCTGCGTTTACTTTGGCATCCCAGCAGAGGATTCAGACCGCTTTGACCTCAGTCAGTACTTAAAACTTGCAGCTGACTTCATACATAAAGCCCTGAAGAGCAAAGATGGTACAGTATATGAATGTGACACCCATTGTCTTATTTATGTTTTAGCTGTTTTATATTTTCTCTGTTTCCTCTCTCATTCTCCATCCTGCTCTACAGGGAAAGTGCTGGTGCATTGCATCATGGGCATGAGTCGATCGGCCACTTTGGTCCTGGCTTACTTCATGTTGCGGCAGCATCTCCCACTGAGAGACGCTCTGAGGCGCGTCGTCCAAAAACGAGCCATTTACCCCAACAGGAACTTCCTGTCTCTCCTCCTCAAGCTGGATGAACAGCTGACATTCAAACGGAGGTTGTGTCCTCTCCTCTGACAACTCTCTTTTTTCACCTCCTCTAAACCTTCTTCATCACATTAGACCTCTCTCTCTTTCCATGTGTTACACTCCACTCTAATCAGTACGGACAATATCTGTAAATAATACTATCAGAATGTTTATAATGTTGTCAGAGGTGTGAGTTTGACGGTGGTGAACATTTAAAGTCCAGCTTTTTATTCCTAAGGTTGTCCACTTTTCATGCAGCAATGGTCATATATTGTGAAATATTGTAAATATCTCAGTGTTCTATGTCATATTTGTATTCAACTGTTACCAGTCTGTGATTTGTAAATACAGCTTTATGACTTGTTGTGAATATCCATTAAAGACATTTTATGATATTTTATATTTCACCTAATTTTTCTCGCAAGCCAATCAGAGCAGACTGGGCTTTTTCAGGAGGGGTCTCAAAGAGACAGGCGCTAAAACAGTGTTTCAGGCAGAGGGTGAATACAGGTATATTCAGACAGACAGTATGAGAAAAATAATGTGTTTTTTGAACATTAAAACATGTAAACATGTTCTAGTAAACACCCAAAATACAAGTATGAACCCAGAAATGAGCATGTGTCCCCTTTAAACCAGAGTTTGTTTTTTCTTTCAGCCAAATTGTATTCCATTAACAAACACGTCTTCTCTGATCGACTCTTTAAACTATTTTCATTTAAGATCTTATTAACTATTGCCATACCATTCTGATAAAAACAAGAATTAGATTGATATATATTATTAAAATTACAATTTCACAAAAAAAAACTTTGATAAATCGAATAATTAGACATATTTTAAACTGATAAATCAAAGTGGGATAATATATTTTGACTGACCAAAACATAAAAGACTGCAATAAAAAAGAATGGCATTTATTGAGTTTTAAATGAATTCAAACTCATAACAAAAGAAATGTGGCTTGAAGATTTCTCTCAACCTGCAGCTGACGTCACGTTAATGTGTGCCTTTTCTTTTTTTTTTCTTGTTACAAAATGAAATGAGTATAACTTACATTTTTGATGTATGGTAAATATTTCAGTATGATGTAAACACAACAAATGCAGCTGAAGTTCACACGTCACTGGTGAATGTTATTCACGTCCTTGATCATATTTCTTAAAGGAGCAGAGCAGCAGGCGTTACTCTGCAACACAGAGACTCATACAGCACAGCGGTGTATTACATAACAGCCAGCGGTCATGGAAACTAAGCAAGTGAGCTAATGTTAAAGTTCACATTGTTGTCTATAAGAATGACACTACAGGCATGTAGTCAAAATGGGTTAAATGGGTTTTAAAGTGCTTGAACTGCTGATTCATTCTGCAGGATGTTTTTGCCACTAATGAGTGTATGATTACAGAGTTATAAAAGGAAACAGTCATGTGTGGTTGTGAGTGTTTATAGAGAAATAAGAGCGAGCACAGTAGGAGAAGCACTGCCTTGAAGTGAGGTAAGTTCATACAGGATTATTCAGAGTGGAAACAGGTTAGTTTAAGGATCTTTAGGGTTTGTTTTGCTCAGTCTGTAATCTCTGGATTTACCACTGAATTGCTTGCGTTAAGGTTTCTAAGAAAAGGTCTAGTAGCTATGTGCTTTTTGTGTGTGCCAGTATGTCTCTTAGGGATCCGCCGTATGAACCTCCTTCTGTCTCAGAGCTGCAGGAGTTCTTGCTGGCAGACAGACGACCTACAGGACATGTCAATCAAGTCTGGCCTAACCTTTTCATAGGCAACGAGTAGGTTCTCATGCACGCATACGTCTACATGAACATCCTTCACTCACACAGGAGTGAATGTGTGATTGTGTTTCAGGGTGACGGCTCGTGACAAGGGCACTCTCCACAGTCTGGGCATAACTCACATTGTAAATGCTGCTCACCGGCCCCCCAACACCGGCCCCAGCCCCTGTTTCTACGTCAACACCGGCCCGCGTTTCTACAGGGACATGACGGTGGATTATTATGGGGTGGAGGCTGATGACGCAATAGAGTTCATGCTTAGTCCTTTCTTTTACCCGACAGCGCGATACATCAGAGCTGCACTGGCCATGGGAGGCAAGTCAGTCACACTGACATCACCTTAGTGTGTGTGATCGGATTTAATCTGAGTGGCCAATTTATTAGGTACACCTGTACAATCTAATGCAATACAATTCAGCTCTTCGGCCATTAAGTCTAACTTTATGATGCCTATAATGTTCTTTATAATCAGTATAATGAGTTCATTGTTTGTTAACGGTAAAATAACTATTAACTATGTTTAATTAACTATCAATTTACTATTTATTAATGATGGTTATTATAAAGTGTTACCGTTCTTTTTTTTTGTAATTTCAGTCATTTGTGATGATGTTGTGTTGGACTGCATTATACTGAGAGGTGTTTCTAATATTCTGCCCCCCTCACGTATGTAGGGAGGACAAAAAAATAAGAAACATCTCTCAATATAATGTAGTCCAGTACAACAACACCTTTCACTATGATCTCAGTAATTGAATTGAATTTACACATTTCCGAAAACACAAACTGAACATTATGAGCTTTGTAAAGATAGATGTTACTGTTGTATTGAATTGCACTAGATTGTGCAGGTGTACCTAATGAAGTGCATATTTTTCTGCATACTTGGTGCTGAAGGTAACAGCGAATGTCCCCTTGTCCCAGGACGGGTGTTTGTCCACTGTCTGATGGGCGTGAGCCGCTCTGCCACATTGGTGCTGGCCTTCCTGATGATTGTCGAGGGCCTGAGGCTGCAGGAGGCGGTGACCGTCGTCAGGCCGCACAGAGACATCTGTCCCAACTCAGGCTTCCTGCTGCAGCTCCGCAGCCTCGACAAGAGCCTGGAAAGGGAGAGGAGGAGGCGACGACAGGCCCAAACACTGTAAAGACACACACAGACACACGCAACGCCATACACATCAACATATTCACACAGACACACACATGTTTATTGCTGCAGAGGTCACTCCCAGGAGGAGGACACGCCACCTCTGACAGACCTGAGGCAAATTCTCTGGACGGACAGGAAGCCAGTGGTGCCTGTCAATCAAGTCTGGCCCAACCTGTACATCGGAGATGAGTGAGTAGAAGTATCACAACCAGCAGCTTGAACTGTTGTGAAAAGATATAAGAATGAATCAGGTTGTGTGTGATGGGTGTCTGCAGGTCTGTGGCGCGAGATAAAACCACACTCTCGTCTCTGGGTGTGACTCACATACTGAATGCTGCAGCAGGTCGACACCGGATCAACACGGGTCAAGAGTTCTACAATGACCTTGACATGGAATACCACGGCGTTGAAGCTGCAGACCATCCGGAGTTCAACCTCCGACCTTTCTTCAGCCCGGCTGCTCAGTTCATAGACAGAGCTCTGAAGAAAAATGGTCAGTGTGCAAAGAGAAGCCAATTCATAATGTGAGCAAGCTTAGTTCCTGCTTTAGTTGTGGGTATACTAACTTATTTAAAGGTTAACTTCTGTATTTTTCAACCTGGACCCTATTTTCCCATGTTTTATGTAATTTATTGTAATTGTAATTCATTTTTTCACTACAAATTTAATAGATTTTCTGCCAACTTTAGTTCGTTAAATTTGTCAGATTTTTTGGTAAATAAAATAAAGATATAAGCAAATAAATAATAAATAAAAAATAATTTAAATTGAAAGCCAGCAATTATCATTAACTCCATGTTAGATGTCAAATAATCTATAAGGGTATGTATAGTTTGAATGCATCAGACATCTGTACCAATTTTGTAGAGTTTTTGTGCAGTAGACCTTTTTCACAGAAGACATTTTGACATGTAACAGCAGGTTAGCAATGATGGTTGAATTCCATTTAGCTGCTTCAGTTTCAGATGACTTCATGGTTTACTGGGACACTTGAATGGAACAGAGCCATCTTTAACGTCATTAGAAACATCTGTGCTTCTCCTACTGTACTTTGACAAGGCTGATGACAAATTTGACCAATTATTTAGTAAAAGCTATCAAATCTACTAACCCTGGTACAATATCTTTCAGGGAAGGTGTTTGTGCACTGTGCCATGGGCCTCAGCCGCTCTGGAGCGCTGGTTCTTGCGTATCTGGTGATCTGCCAGGGCCTTACGTTGATGGAGGCCATCATTGCCGTGCGTCTGAACCGAGACATCGGACCCAACTCTGGGTTTCTGGAGCAGCTGAGGCAGCTGGAGCTGAGCCTCGGTCCACAGAGCAGACAGATCACAGAGGAGGACCACGCCGACGCTGACACATCATGACGGAGCATTGCCCTTTGACCCTTGATTCCACATTTTCTGTAATAACAATCAAATCTGAGTGTGTCATCTCAGTCTCACATATTATCTCTGTCCCAACAACAACAATCAGTAGAATATTACAGCTAAATTCTTTAAATTTTATGTCTCCAGAAATAACTCTCCTCACACCTGTCCACACATTCTTCTTATAATGACGACAATGCAACATGCCACTCTTACTAAACTACGTTTTATGGCATTGTTTCTCATGATTCAGTGTCTGTTTACCATACAGGCTAATGGAAAGCAATCTCTGTCACATTAGATCACATTAGAGGAGTCAGATCACATTATGAAGGCTGTGAGAAAGGATCTGTGTGTGTGTGTGTGTGTGTGTGTGTGTGTGTGTGTGTGTGTGTGTCACACGTTGTTGAGGTCAGGTGTTGTAGCCCAGCTGCCTAAAAATATCATGTTAAACACAGAGCCAGAGAGAGCAGCTACCATTCCTGATCTGTATTTCAGCCTTCATGCTTACTGCAGAGGGAGGTCTCTGTTGACACACACACACGGTTCAACCATGTCCACTGAGGAAACGTTGAAACGCTGCTGGTCTGCGATCCTGCTCAGGAACGGATTTAAAGCTTTAAACAGTTACAAGAAAGAGGTAAGAGTAATTTCCTTCTACCATACTTTATCATAACAACCAGCCTGTAGAGTAAGAGAACACTGAACAAGCCATCGGTGTATTTTTCTCTTTAAACAGCGCATATCATGAGTAGATCATCACACCTGAAGTGATCATCAACACTGTTTTACTCCAAACTTCTCAATCTGAGAATGATGTATATTAAAGGTTTGATGGAAAAAAGGAGCATGAAAGTGCAGCAGAAACAACAGAAATGTAGAATTAAACTTTGGAGGATCTTTTTATATTTGTAAATGGGCATTAGTTGATATAAATGAGGAGTAAACTGAGAGATTCATGAAAGAAAAGTTCAAAGTTTAATCCAATAATAACTAGCTCAAAATAGAAATGCCAATTTAATAGGGATTTATGAAAATAAATCTAAATAATATTTTTTTTTATCAAATCAAAGAAATTAATATGAATTAAAACAGATTAATTAATAACTTGTACATTTGTCAATTAATTTCACAATAGATTTTGGCAATTTGTATTTTTTTTTATCATCTGGTTCCCCATTCCTCATGTACTGTTTCATCTATTATTACTATTTCAAATCTATTATCATTTAAGTGATAAAACGGTACTAATCTGCAATAGCATTTAACAATAACTCTGCCTCTCACTTGAACTTGTTTGTCGTGGCTACAAAGCAGAGACATCTGCTATACTCACGTCCAACAGCTGTGAAGTGAAGTTTTGCCCCCAGAGCACCATATAAGTGACAACAGAAGTGTTGAATGGAAATGTATGTGTGATACCAATTAAAATGAATTCCCTTTACAAAAATATTTTAATCTTTAGTGTAAATTCAGCTATTTATTCCCTCTATTGTCACACTGGTTTACAAGTTATGTATCTAAGAACAATTTAGTTCTAATACATTTACTTCGACATATACATATGGTATTGTTTTATTTATATATGTATAAATCCCTAATCAATTAATCTATGCATAAGTCAATTAATTTATTAATTATTTTTAAAATTAAATATAAGTCAATGAAATGTATTATAAACATTGGATAGCTCCCTAGAACCTCCATACATCTGTCATAGGTAGGTGGCATACTGTATAGGGCGGCAATTAACAATTATTTTCATTATCGATTAATCTGCCGATTATTTTCTTGATTGATTGATCTATAAATATAAATATTTTCTTGGTTGATTGTTTGATCTATAAAATGGCAGAAAACAGTGAAAACGTTTCTTCTGACTAATACAAGTCCAAAACCCAACTAAATCCAGTTTTATGTCCAAAACAAAACCAGCGCAGGTGTTCACATTTAAGAGGCTGGAACCAGTGAATTTTTGGAATTATGGCTTATAACGATTAATCATAGAAATAGTTGCCGATTCATTTTCTATTGATTGACTAATCGATTAATTGACCAATGGTTGCAGCTCTAAGACTCTAGTGTATATCAAAATATCAAAGGTGTATAATAATAACAATAATAATTTGTAATAATAATACTTAATATTGCATCTTAACAGCTTGAAATGCAGAAAACAGACATTTTTGTGTGTATGTTTTCTGGGGCAGCAGAGGTGAGCTATGTCCTCCGGTGTGGTGAAGTCCAGAAGCAGGAACCCGTACACAGCGGTGCAGGTGGACCCAGACAGTGACTACATCACACCCGGAACATTAGACCTGGAGCAGCTGTTCTGGACCGGCACCGGGGCTGAGTATGCACATGTCAACCAGGTCTGGCCCAATGTCTACATCGGGGACGAGTGAGTAAATGCACACAGAGATGGTTCTGATGGGTTCTAATGACAGCTTCATTCATACTGAGTCTGTGTGTTAACAGGAAGACAGCTCTGGAGCGGCCCGGCCTGAGGGATCTGGGTATTACACATGTCCTTAATGCAGCAGAGGGGAAGTGGAACAATGTGCTGACTGGCGTTGAGTACTACACTGACATGGACATCCAGTACTACGGTGTGGAGGCTGATGACAAACCCACCTTCAACATCTCCCAGTACTTCTGCTCTGCAAGCCAGTTCATCCACGAGGCCCTCAGTCACCCGCAGAGTAAGTCCTGCAGGAAATCAAAACTTTTAATGGAGATAATTCTCTGGAGAAGAAGCTTGTATGCTTCACTATGTTTCTAAAGAATCCATCTATCTTCTATCATTTTGTTTTCTAGACAAGGTGCTGGTGCACTGTGTGATGGGTCGGAGCAGGTCAGCGACCCTGGTCTTGGCGTACCTGATGATGGAACGCGGGTTAACCGTGGTGGATGCTGTTGAGCATGTGCGACAGCGGCGCTGCATCCTGCCCAACCACGGCTTCCTGAAACAGCTCAGAGCCCTGGACATCACGCTACAAGAGGAGAGGCTGAGACAGAAAAGAGAGATGCAAAACCAATAGTTCACAATAGATAAATAATACACATCTGTTTACTACTTCCATTTGTCTTCTGAATCCATCTCAGGTATACAAAAATGTTCTTTATGTTTCTCTAACTATTGTATCATTAAACTCTGTTTTGTTTTTCACAGCTGTGTCATGTTAGTCTCAGAGTTCAAATGTAAAATTGAAGCATGGGTACTAAGTGATGATTCAATAGCAAGAGTGTGTGTGTACTCTGAGTGTATGAACTAGGGCTGTGTATTGTGCAAGAATCTGGCGATACGATACGTATCATGATACAGAAATTACGATTCAATATATTGCGATACAGTAAGCAAGATGATATATCGCGATTCTTTAAAACAAATTTTAAGAAAACTTTCATAGTATTAAGAACACACCATATATGCATAAAATCTGAGTAAAAAAAGTTGTCTTTTTCATGCAATCAGAACAGAGGGATCTGCATTAGCATTTATCACAGTCCCTGTAACAACCTGCATCATAGCACTACTTTGAGAGGACACATACACTGAGAGGGCTCATTTCTTTGCAAATGAAATAAAGTACTGACTGAGTTAATCTTTGCATGAAAACTATTAATTAAAAATTGAGTGTTTTTGAGAATCGATACAGTATCACAAAACATATCACAATATTCAAAATTATCGATATTTTCTTACAACCCTAGTATGAACAGATTTCAATGAGTGAGGCACATAGAGTTGGTCCAGACACTTATAGATCTACTGTACGACTTTGATGGGTGAGAAGCCTAAAATTCACTCACTAAAGTTGACTTGAAGCAACTTGTTGTACCACAAATTTTAATATTTATTGAGTGAGGTTTGATCCACAATCTACATGCTGTAGATCTCTTACTAAGAATTATTTTTGATAAAAAAAACAAAAAACTGAGGGATTAAAAAATAAAATCTAATTAAATACTCAAACAGAAAAATGAATAAGCAAAAAGATCATCGTTGTACATTTTATTCTTGAATTTTAGGCATCGCAGTCTAGCACAGAGATGGGCAACTTGAGTGCAACTGAGACCAGGAATACATCGTACCTTAAGGCTTTTTGGTGCATTTTAACATTAAAAAAACACCTATTTAACACAGGGACAATGCTAACGGATATAAGTTTCAAAACAACTCTCGTAGTAATCAGAAAACCTACTTCTTGCTCATCATCATGAAATTTGATCTATATTCAGAATAATTGTATTCAAGTATTCAGTGTTGCGTAGACCACAAACTCAGGTTAATACAGATGGTTTGCAATGTTTGACCCCATATCACAAGTGTGGCATGTGCCTGAATTTAGCTGTTCTGCATTTGTTTCCCCCATTTCTTTAATATCTTCCATTTGTTGCAGTTGGCAATAAAAATATCAAGATCTGATTATGTGAAAATGTATATTTCTATTCCATTTACATCTGATTTAGCAAAACGGACGGTCCAGAAGTTGGTTTACATATTCTGTCTGGTGAAAAATTAACAATAGAGGAAAGGTTTTAATACCCACTGTATTCCTTTGACAGAGAACATTAAAATGTAATATGTTTCTATCTTGCATGCATTTTAGAGATATTGTATGTCCATTTCCACCCAGACAAGCCACCAGTTGCCCATCACTGGTCTAGTTTGCAAGTTTCCCTGCAAACTTTGTAACATTGACAGAGAAAAGGAAGGAAAAAAGGCACTCGTTACTGGAAGCACCTGCCCAAAAAACAAACTTCCACGATGATGAAGTTGAAGGTAACTTCTGAACATCACTGACACAGTGAAGCTGACATTTAAAATCACAAGTCTCAGTGGGCAGAGGCTTTGACACATTTAAAAATTGTGCACTTAAAAAGAAAAACATTTGGTTTCATAACTGGCCTGTTAAATTAAATCTAGACAAGTATAAACTCATAATCTGGAATAATTAATGTTTAAAAAAAAACAAAGTCAAAAACAAATCACTACTGCATATTTCAGTGCAGTATCCAAAACCTCTATTGACTGATATTTTATTCATTATTCTTCTGTGTATAATGTGTCCTCCCATTGTGGAGTTAACTTCTTGTGCTTTGATTCGGTCTCCAAGGGGAAGAAACAACAGACTCGTGAGATGTCCACACGAGCGCTCGCAGCTTGCAGAGTCTGATGGGCGTCAGTGTAGCCGGACGTTGGCAGTGTCAAAGCCAAAAAAAACCATTTAGAAACAAAAACAACTGTCCATGATAACAAGATTTCCCATTTAGATCCTTTGTGTAAAGCAAAATAATCACATCCGTGATGTTATCATGATTCCTTTATGGTCATTTATATATAAACAAATCTTCTTGGCTCTTGGCTGGAGGCACCCAACTAACAATTGGAAGGAAGTTATGAGCGGATTAATTGAAAAACAACATGGACGGGTGGCTGATAGTATTTGTATAAATTAGTTGAGGTTATGGGAGTTGCATGTGGCAGGCTGAGTATGAGGTTTCAGGCGGAAGGACATGTTGTCCGGGAATCCCTTAGTTGAAGTTGGGTTTTTCTGGGAAGCTGCAACCTGCTCGTCTGATGATGACGTTGGCGGCGTAGTGTGCCGCCTTCACGCACTGATCCAGCGGTTTCTCCCGCACCAGCTCAGACAGGAAACCTGCAATACAGAGAGGAACAGAAACTTTAACAGAAATCCACAGAAAACACAGGAAAGAACAAAAAGCAAACCAGTAAATGTATCAAATGAAAACAGAGGGAAATCGTACCTCCTACAAAGGCATCGCCTGCACCGTTTGTGTCAACAATGTCCTTGGAGTCAATCTTCAGTACTGGGAATGTCTCAAACTTGTCACCTGAACAGACACGTGAGGAAAAATGATACGTCTGCAGAATAACAGAGGACAAGAGACTGAGGGGAAATGAGAGTAACAAAAAGAGAGAAACAGACAAACAATTAGAAAATCTTACTTTGCGCCATAACGGTTTCATCCTTCCCTTGTGTCAACACTACAACCCTCTGTCTCTTTTTGTTGTCTTTGGGCAAAGCCTGGGCTTTCTTGGCAATTTCCTTAATGTCCTCGGTCTACAGACAAAATACACATTAACACAAACCAGTTAACAATGCACAAAATACAAAAACAATGCAGCACTAATGATTTGCAAATGGTAAAAGAGACTCAATCAGTCCACTCACCTCGAAGTCTTGCTCTTTAGCGAATGCAGCTGCCTCCTGAAGAACAAAAACAAAACATTGTGTTACACAAAAATATGTGCTAAACATCAACATCTGGTGGACACAAAGCGCTGCACAAGCACATGCAGCCAATATGCAGAGTGTCTGAAGAATGTGCTGTGAAAGTCAGGCTTACCGTCTCATTGCCGAACAGAACATCGACATAGGGCATAACCTGCATGAGGTTGTCCTTGAAGAACTGGCAGATGAAGGGTGCAGAGAGGTTCAGGCAAAACAGCTTGTTATTTTCAGACGCGTGCTTCGCCACTTTCAGCATGGACTCCACAGAGACGGTCAGGAAGAAACCCTGGAAGCAAACGGTGACATTTGGTCAAGACTGATGTGCTTTTTATATCTTGATGGGCTCTAATGGATCACATGATGTAAGGTCATGAACAAAGACTGCACCAGTATGTTCAGAAATTCCCCTGTGGGTCCTCTGGTGGTTAACCTCAAGTACAACGGTGAAGTGACAGTACATGAATTGACCTGAATATCAGAAGTAAATGACACAACACACCATATAGTAGTGTGTTTTTTTAGGAGAGAGAGCTAACTGGTTGCTCTGTGTGTTTGTGTCTTAACTCGACTGAATGCGTTAAAGTATCCTGGTCTCAATGAGGATATAGACTTGACATGTTTTCTGTAATATATATTTTTTTCTCTGTATAGACTTCCCTGTTAAAACCTATATATGGGTACCTCTCTTCCATTTATGATGTATATAATAAATACCTTTTTCCTGTGTCATATCTCATGTTATATCGTATTTTCAATATTTTTAGGGCTGTCAAAGTTAACGCAAATCCCTTTTAACACCACTAATTTCTTTAACGCAACTTGTAATTTTTAGGTTGTAGCGGGCTCAGTTTCGAAGCTAGAGTGAAAATACCGATAGCATATAAACTAGACAACCTAAGGAACCCATTGGTACCAACCATACTAGCTTGTCACAAGGTAAGCTAAATAACGCTCCAAACTTGTGCTAAATTTTGGCGAGGAAAAGCGGTCATGACCATTTTCAAAGGGGTCCCTTAACCTCTGACCTCAAGATATGTGAATGAAAATGAGTTCTATGGGTACCCACGCGTCTCCCCTTTACTGACATGCCCACTTTATGATAATCACATGCAGTTTTGGGGCAAGTCATAGTCAAGTCATCACACTGACACACTGACAGCTGTGGTTGCCTGTTGGGCTTGAGTTTGCTTTGAGTTTTTTATGCTAAATGCAGTACCTGTGAGGGTTTCTGGACAATATTTGTCATTGTTTTGTGTTGGTAATTGATTTCCAATAATAAATATATACATACATTTGCATAAAGCAAGCATATTTGCCCACTCCCATGTTGATAACAGTATTAAATATTTGACAAAGCTCCCTTTAAGGTTCATTTTGAACAGATAAAAAATGTGATTAATTTGCGATTAACTATGGACAATCATGCGATTAATAGCAATTAAATATTTTAATCGATTGACGGCCCTAATTTTCTTTTCTCTGTAACTTCCCTAGTTTTCTTACATGTTAAAACCTATATATGGGTACCTATCTTCCATTTATGATGTACATAAATAACTTTTTTTTAATCTTATCTCATGTTATTTCGTTGTTTTTTTATTTTCAATTTGTTTCACCCGCCATGGTTATTATCCGGGTCATGTGATTGCCTCCCACTGGTTGCTGATACTATATAGGTGAGGCCACACCTGTTTTGTCTGTTTGTTAAATGCCCCGACGAAGCCCAACAGCGGTTGAAACCATGTTGGCTTTTATAATGATTTAGCCATTATAATAAAGGGTTTTTAATATGTATTTCCTTGTTTTCACTTGTTCTAAGATTTTGGAGTGCCTGGATTGCCTTCCTGTTTACACAATATAGTAGTTTGGTAACTACTTACAGCGATGTAGTAGACTTTAGCTTTCTCCACCAGCTTCCAGTTTTCTTCCAGGTCTAGATGTTTGTCCTTCTTATAACAGTTAGCAGCAGCTAGGTTAGCTACCAGAGACCTGAGAGGAGGAAGCAAAAACAGAGATGAAGAGTTATAGAAAGATGAGATTAAAATGAATTAACGTGTGCTTATTATTATTATTGTTATAATGACCCACCGGTTATCTCCGGTGATGCAAGCCGCACAACTCCCGGTGGGCTCTTCGTCTTGCTCGTAGTAGTGGGCATCGACGTGGGCCTCCTCAGCCTTCTGCTTCAGGATGTTGCCAAACTTGTCTTTGCCAATGCAGCCAAAGAACGTGCCCACATGATGGGGTTTTTGGATCATCCACTACAGACAGTGACAACAGCTCTGATCAGCATCAGACGATTAACTCACTGTGGCCAACATTTACAGTAAGAACTCACAGAGCATTGATGTAGTGACCAAACAGGAAGTGAGGTAGTTTGTGTGTGACTGACTAACCTGGGCGATCTTTATAGAGTTCTGTGTGGCTCCTCCAGCGTGGTACTCAACTTTGAACTTCTTCACCAGCTCCTCAAACCTACACACAGAGACAAACATGTCATTCAAGAGAAGATTCAAAGCCATGCATAAAATTTTTTCACTTCTCATTCACCTAAAATATCTTTCTTTGTGGTGCTGGACAAATGCAAAGCTCCCAACCTCACCACACACAAAGTATCAATTATGGCTGAACAGAAAACGTTTTTGAATGCTAGTAGGTGGATGTTTTTAAACTTTGGACAGGCTAGCTGTTTTCAAACGTTATGCTAAGCGTCTCTTGGCTGTAGCTTCATATTTAATAGACAGACATGAGACTGGTGTCAATCTTCTCAACTAAAGGCCTTTACACACCGGGGGCGTGACGAATAAACGACATAAAAATGAAAAATACTCACCTGTGAATATTATACGTCTAGGGCTTTTATTGTGAAAGGGAAGAACGGAGGGAGTGGATCCGGTATGTGCTGCCTTTGCCGAGGTTGAAATGGGTAATAAGGTTTGCCTTCTTGTTTCGGACTACGGAGCGTTTGTGTTGTTGTTTCATAAATATAGGCGGAATTCAACCCGTTCTGCACAACATGATTGGTTGATGTCTTTGTTTGCGGTGTGAAAGCTCAGAAAAATCAACCTTGTTCCATAAAAAAGTATGTTGCTTCTTGGCCGCATAATATTTGCGTTCTGTATTCATGACAAAAACAGTTCGAAAAAATATATTGACGTGCAATTAATTAATTGCATGAAAAAACACGCCCCGAGGCCTTCACTCTCAGCAAGAAAGCGTATTTATAAGAATTAGTATATTTCCCAAAATGTCAAACTATTCCTTTAAGTCTTACTTACTTTTTTTTTTTTAAATCAGACATCCGTCACATTTAAATCATTAATTGCATTTGAACAACTTTTACATTAAAATCTTAAGAGTTTTAGTGTTCATCATATGGCTATTGTATTGGTTTACATGACATTGTTGTCTTTTATTGTGTCTGTCCACCCCTGTGGTGTGCATGGTGGTGGATGTGACTTGACGGCCAGTAACCTCATCTGGTGTTGGACTGTACTCCCTGCAGAAGGCATATCTCTTCCAGGTAAATACAATACATGCATGACTGATCACTGACTATACTATCTGAACCATTTATGCCAGTTACGTAACACAAACGCTGAAGCAGCGCTTTGCTGTTCAGCTTAGGGCTAAAGCATCTCTAATTTGCCATGTTATTCAGTCTAAACATAGCAGTTGCATAAACTTACACACAGATATTTCTTTGTGTGGTTTATGTGAGTGTGAGACAAAGTAAGTTTAACAGGCTGACTGCTGTTAAAGGTCCTGAGACTGAACCAGAGGTTGCACAGGGGGGAGACATTCTGGGAGTTGGAGAGAGACGTGGAGCGGTGGGGGTGACGCTCTATCGCTTACAGTCTGTTGTGTCACTTAAGTATCTTCCCCTGGGGGAAATCTCAAACATATTTGCACCCTACCCCGGAGCACTAAAACAAGAAAGACCTGAAACACCAAAATCGACAGGTATGTGTGTGTGTGTGGACTTGCACCTTCATACATAACAAGTGACCAAAAAGCTTCTCTATTAACCCACCCTCCACTCATTGAGCTCCTGACAACATCCCTGACTCAAAGTTGGGAATCGTGAGTACAAATCTTCCCTGACAGTGATGTAACCATCTTTAGTGGTTGCATAAAAGTCTGGCTGTATCTGTCATTCATCCTCAAAACCATTTATAGTGTAAATGTCATAATGATAACTGTGGAGAGTGAGAATATATCAGTTTAATCGTATCTCTCACACAGTCACACACGACTTATCTCCTGCTGTTAAATGTTTGCTTACTGGCTCTTGTCTCACAGGGACGGGGAGGTGAAGTGTCCTGCTTTGCTATTGGCTCAGAGTGTCTCTCTGTGCTGGATCTGCTGCTCTGCCATTGGCTCGCTTTAAAGATACGGAGGTCAATCGTGGTGATTTCTGGTGTGTGCCTGTTTTCACTGGCCTGCTCCAGAACAGAGAGGAGCAAACTCAGTATGTATTCAGATATATTTCCTCCCTGTACAGACTACAAACCACAGCCTATATTGAGAGAGAAATGGTGCAATAGAGGAGATACTAACAGTGCTTTGTGTTTGTCCTCTGCCAGGATCTGGTCATTGGGTTTCAGGGTGTACCTGCAAATAATTAATGGAGAAAAAAAGAGGCATTAGAACAACAAAAGAAAATACACAAGCTCAACACGTGTACGGAAAAAACACACAATAATCATCTCCATTATGTTTATGTGGATAAGCATTGCAGACACAATGGTCGTGCTGCCAAATGGTTGTTCCCTTCCATGGAAAATGTGATTAATGAAATAATTAAGTCATAGGCATAGAGGCTTTGAGAAACTCTGTTAAAGTGCATGTGTTACTACTACCCATCTCCACTCAATCCAAATCAATATGTTGGTCAATAAAGCGAAACAGAGCCGGCCAGTTCCCTCAAAACACAAAGGTAGGTTGGGGATTAAGGTGCAGCTTTAGTCCTGCTTTATTCTATGTGACTGAATTAGAACTGTGGTTTGTTGGTTTAGCTCTAATCCTGGAGTTTACGCAAGGTGTTTGAGAGTGGACTCAGAGCTGGAACCCAAAGGAGCCCTTTGCCCTGGTCAACTTATTGTGACAGAGCGTGGACAGACCAGAAAACTGCTGCTCTGACTGTGTAGGTTTTCGCTGATGGCTCCCACTATTTTCAAAGAATACACACTAAATAAACAAATGAATAAGTTACTAAAATCTCTAAATCATTACTGCTTTTGCAGGAACCCCATAACCTGAGACGTCAACTTAAAAAGGTGAATTGCTGAGTCACACAGTGATGTTTTTGTGCTCTGCTAACCGCTTTAAGGCTTTGCCAATTTGATCTAACTACATTGATTAATAATGCGAACATGATGACAAAACAGAGAGAGGCATTGATTGTTTGTTGCACTCAGCTAGAGCAGTCCATTATGTATCACCTCACTGCAATAATACACGGTCTCATTTCAGGATATATTAAAGCAATACATCTGTTGGACATACAGCTCTGCTGACGCAGATCAGTCAGATCTGTTATTTCCTGTGCTCTGCTCTGTATAATCCTTATCTTGTATCTCCATTGACCAAATTACATCATAGGACCTCCTTCTCTTATGGTCAGCCTGTCACTGGAGAGACCTCACTGACACTGAACGTCTATATTTCACTTGATGTGAATTTGACTGTGCTTTACGGAGATTTTACAGCAGCAAAAAGATGAACTTTAGGCTCCTCGTCTTTCAGAAAACAAGAGTTCATTAAACACTGGAATAAAATATAATCAGAATATTTGTTATTTCTTTGCGTTTATAATTATTGAGGAATCCAGGACTACGAGCACTGCTGACAACACTTTCTTTAGGTTACTCCATTGTTTTAACTTACTTGTCCAAGAAGTCTTTGTCCACAACAGCAGAGATGTCCAGTAAGGGGTTTCCCATCCCAAAGAGTGAATTAGGGCTGAAACATAAAGACAAAGCGTTAAAACAAAAAAAGCTCTACATGGCTTGGGTTTAACATGATGACAGCACTTCCTTCTTTACCTTTTTTTTTTTTTTTTTTACAATAACTCTAGCTCTACAGCTTTTTTATTAATTAAAAGAGCAGACAGCCCTCCTCCAGCATATTGTAGAAAAGGAAAATTTCAATTTCAAATTTGTTTTGCACTCCACTGAATGAGCTTGGTTGACCACACATTTACAAAAACCAGTTTTGTTTTCATGTGACCTCAAGCACATGACTTAAAAAATCTTCCACTTTCACAAACAAGAGAAGCAGAAATAGTCAATGTCTGGAGAGATAGTTTGGGAACATGCATGACTCATCAGCAAACATTACAAAATAGTTTGAATGAGGTGGTGCGGTGTTGAGGACCCTGTCAGTTATTCATGTAACCATGTTATGACATTCACAGCGAGGGAACATCAGGACAGCTGTAGGCTGTGTCTCTCTCTGTGTTTGTACATCTCGTTCTGCCTGCCCTGTCCTGGGGCGAACAACTGAAACACAGCGGTAGATGCCAAAAATTATGATTTTAAAACAGCACAGCAACCCTCACTTTGTGGCAGACCCACTGGGAACTTGGTTACACATCAGTAACCAATTAGCCAGATGGGTTAGGCTGCAACTTAAGCTTTTTCTGTAAACAAGTACTGAATGATTTACACGCAATAAAGCAAAAGCACAAAGGGATTGTGGTAGCATGTCAATTTGTGTACTACAAGATGTGCATCTTGGTGTCATCTTCACTACTGAATGCTTCTTGATGTTACCACAATCTTGTCAGCGTGTCGGGGAAAACCCCAGATGGAGGAAGTCTCTGAACACAGACCCTGACATATGCCACCTCCACATGAACATGTGCTGCAACATTTTCCCCATCGAGCCCTTTCTTTCTACATTCACCTGAGGACAAGATTTAATGTTTGCAAAAACAGCAACATGGCAGAATAGGGAGTCGTAGTTAAGCAGGTTTTTGTCACTGGAAAATGCATCTACCCAGCAGATGCCACACCCTAACTATCATTTCCAACATCACATACATATGCCAGTGTGCAATCAGATGATTACTGGGCTAGTGCAGCCAATTAACACCAAACAACAACCCATATGCCTGCTGTTGGATCAATGCTCTCTCTATGGCAACGTGTTCTTACCTTGCAGAAGTCATGGCGTCTCTCTCTCTCTCTCTCTCTGTGTACCAGCTAGACACTGACAGACCTGTTGAGCAACCTAGAACCGGCTCAGAAAGAGCTAACCATTCAAAAACTTCACAATTTCAGCTCCAGTGAGCGAGGTAAATCGATTTTCACCCTGCAACCACAGCTCCTCCTACTCAGGCCTGACTGATTGGAGGGCATCTAGAAGGAGGAAGGGCCACAGCGCTCTCTCTTGTCTGCTGATTGGCTTGTCTTGACTCAATCCCCACTCTGCTCTTCTTGAAGCTAAATTGCATGTGAGAAGCGTGCAGATGACGAGATACACCATGATATGACAACAGCAGAGTTGAGCTGAATAGGGGGAAATTGCAGAGTAGATGCACTGTGCAAGTGCAGATTTATTCAGGGGGAAAAAAGCTTCAAAACACTGCATATTCACCACCATGTGACTAGGTCATTGTTTTGGGAGCTGGTGCAGCTCAGACATGCTTTTCTCTGCAGTAATCAATGCTACACCAAAGCATGGGAGCCAATCCTTGGCACTGAATGAACTGAATGTCCACATCAGTCCAAGTATTTCTTTCTGCAGCTTCCTAACAGTTGAGCTGAATAGGGGAGTAGATGCACCGTGCAAGTGCAGATTTATTCAGGGGAAAAAAGCCACAAAACATTGCATATTCACCACCATGGGTCATTGTTTTGGGAGCTGGCGCATGCTGGCTCAGACATGCTTTTCTCTGCAGAAATCAATGCTACACCAAAGTAGCAGTGGAGCCAATCCTTCCTTTGGCACTGAATGAACTGAATGTCCACATAAGTCCAAGTATTTCTTTCTGCAGCTTCCTAAACAGTTAAGTAGATGCACCGTGCAAGTGCAGATTTATTCAGGGGGAAAAAAGCATCAAAACATTGCATATTCACCACCATGTGACTAGGTCATTGTTTTGGTTGCATGGTTGCATGCTGGCTCAGACATGCTTTCTCTGCAGTAATCAATGCTACACCAAAGCAGCAGTGGAGCCAATCCTTCCTTTGGCTCTGAATGAACTAAATGTCCACATCAGTCCAAGTATTTCTCTTTCTGCAGCTTCCTAAACAGTTGAGCTGAATAGGGGAGTAGATGCACCATGCAAGTGCAGATTTATTCAGGGGGAAAAAAGCATCAAAACATTGCATATTCACCACCATGTGACTAGGTCATTGTTTTGGGAGCTGGTGTAGCTCAGACATGCTTTTCTCTGCAGCAATCAATGCTACACCAAAGCAGCAGAGCCAATCCTTCCTTTGGCTCTGAATGAACTAAATCAGTGTAAGTATTTCTTTCTGCAGCTTCCTAAACAGTTGAGCTGAATAGGGGAGTAGATGCACCTTGCAAGTGCAGATTTATTCAGGGGGAAAAAAGCATCAAAACATTGCATATTCACCACCATGTGACTAGGTCATTGTTTTGGGAGCATTGTTCAATGCTGAACACCAAAGCATGGGAGCCAATCCTTGGCACTGAATGAACTGAATGTCCCACATCAGTCCAAGTATTTCTTTCTGCAGCTTCCTAAACAGTTAAGTAGATGCACCGTGCAAGTGCAGATTTATTCAGGGGAAAAGCATCAAAATATGGCATATTCAAGACCATGTGACTAGGTCATTGTTTTGGTTGTGCTGGTGCAGCTCAGACATGCTTTCTCTGCAGGAATCAATGCTACACCAAAGCAGCAGAGCCAGTCCTTGGCTCTGAATGAATGTCACTGAACTGAATGTCCCACATCAGTCCAAGTATTTCTTTCTGCAGCTCCCTAAACATGCAGGGACAGGTGGTGCACAACTTAGATTAGATACTGGCACACTTGCTGTTGGACTTTACACTGGGGTCGTTATCAATGTCGACCTCTTCTCACCACCCTGGTGGTTCATACAGATGTTTAATGGTGTAAAGAAACCCATAACGTTCGACCTCATGCATGCATAATGTGGCTTCAGGCTCACTTTGTCACTAGACTAGATATTTGTTAGCATGCAAACAAGCGAGAGCTGAGGGTCGTGCAGGTTGTTATCTTTTTACTGTTAAGCTTTTTATTGTTAAACTTTCGGTCACCTTAGTTTGGTGGGAGTCTTTTTGGTCGGAGACTCTGTCTTCTTCTCTTCTGAGAGTTTTTGTTTCTTTGCTTTCGGTTCTTCTGAAGCCATGGTTGACTCTGTTGAGCACGTTGTAATCACGTTTAACCGGTGTGAATAAACGTGGTTGAGCTAATCGGTGCTAACAGTGAGGAGGGTGTTTGGTACCCTGAGTCGGGCCTCGCAGGCAGTGTTGCCTACCCCAGGCAGTGGGACGTCATCACAGAGCTCCACCAATCAGAAGCCTTACATTTAAAGTTTTCTGGAAATGTGCCACCCACTTTTTTTTTAGCACTCAAAAATAATACACCGAATTAAATAATACCACTTTATATGTTGTGGTTTTTTTAGACTATTTAATTTTCAAATTTTTTAGTTGAAGCGTATAAATGTACCAGGTCTTTTTTTTTGTTTTTTAATTTTATGTTGGTTTTGTTTCATTTCTGTGGTCCTTTTATGTTTGTCACAGCTCTTTGTTTATGTTTTCGCTATGCTTCTGTATGTAAATGTTTTTAATGATTTCTGCTGTTACTATGTATACTGTCATTTTGAAATAATATTAAAAAAAAAAAAAAAAAAGTTGTGCTACAGGAAGATTTGTAGGACCTGCACCTGAAAGTTATGCTCAGGGCAACAAAATACCATTCTCTCTATTAGCTGTCCGCAAATGTTGCCTGATTAAAAAGTCCGAAACTTTGCTCTGAAAGTTTTGATCAAATTGACACTAGAGTTCATTTGTATTTATACCATCCGGACGCTTTATTTACACTATTTGTTCCTTATTCTTTTGATTTATCTGCATGTACTGGGGACTTCGTTGTGTTTACGTGTGCATAGATCTGCAGGCGTCTCCTCAGACAACTCACACAAAGTCTTCCATCCTGGCAACGAAGTAACAATCAACCGGAGTTAGCAGGTAAAACTTTATAGAATCTGTGAAACATTGTAACATTATGTTCTAATTAGAGTCTCACTGTAACTAAACTAAAAGGTTACATTAACATTAAGAAACAGATGGTAGAAATGTTGCTAATCCCAGTTTGCTAGTTAAATTTACCTGAAGTTAGTTTGACAGAGTGACAGCAGGTAAATGTTATTAACAAGTGACACTTAATATTTGCTTTGTTTTGATTTGGGTGCAATCAAAGTTGTTTAAAACTGCTGTTTTAATCTCTCCATCAAGGCAAGGCAAGGCAGCTTTATTTGTAGAGCACATTTCAGCAACAGGGCAATTCAAAGTGCTTTCCATAAACATTCAAGAACATTGTGCAAAAGAACATTAAGACATAATTAAAACAGTTATAAAAACATTAAAGATCAGAAAATTGTGGGTTTTTTTACTGATAGAGGCTAACTGTAACTTACTTAAAACTTATTTGTATTGTTTACAACTTCCAGAACACTTGACATTTTATTCTTATTTTATTGTTGATAATTGGTGCTTTCTATATATATTTTATAATATTTATATACACACATATTTCGTCACTACTTGTGAACATAACAGTCCTGTCTATTCCTTACCTTTATTTGTCCAGCTTTATTGTCCTTGTCCCTACATATTATTTCTGTGTCTGTGTAAGGCAAGGCAAGGCAGCTTTATTTGTAGAGCACATTTCAGCAACAGGGCAATTCAAAGTGCTTCAGATGACCTGAGAGGTCTGGATGGTTCATAACATAGCAGAAGATCAGAAATATATTTTGTGATGTATGTATATCCATCACTCTAATAACACTCTACAGCTGAAAACACCGGACACTGAGTACAAATATAATACCAATATCATGTGCAATACTACTTTTTACATTCTCATGTGCAATATCACTGTTCACTGTGTGCAATATTAATGTCCAACATGTGCAATATTACTTATTGTTATGTTTGTTAGCTTACTTTACCTTTTTTTATTTTACTTATCTTATCTTATTTGCTCATTTTACTAAATGTATCTTACTTCATTGTTATTCTATTAGGCACTGGTGCTAGAAATAGTACTTTTTTTATTTTATACACTTGTATTTTATACACTTGAACTTGTTGTAATTTTGTTGTATTTTTGAACAATCTCTGGCACAAGAATTTCCTCCGGGATTAATAAAGTTCTATCTTATCTTATCTTATCTTATCTTATCTTACTAACAACCTCCTCATTGTTGCAGCTGAGATGATCCACAGTCTGTTCCTGATCAATCACTCGGGAGACATCTTCCTGGAGAAACACTGGAAGAGTGTCATCAGCCGCAGTGTGTGTGATTACTTCTTCGAGGCGAAGGAGAAGGCGGTGGAGCCGGAGAATGTGGCCCCTGTCCTGCAGACCCCACACCACTATCTCATCTCTGTCTACAGGGGAAAGCTCTTCTTCCTGTCTGTCATCCAGACTGAAGTGCCTCCACTGTTTGTCATTGAGTTCCTGCACAGAGTGGCAGACACAGTTCAGGTGGGATTATATATTTAATTTATAAATCAGACTTGTTATGTCTAGATGTAGTTTAGATCAAAAATGAATCTCAAGTGATCAGATTTCACTTCCCTGAACAGATTGTATTGCTGCTGAATACAAAGACAGTATACATAAGCTCTTGACCAAACAGGTAGGGAAATCCCATGCTTATTTTGTAGCTTGAGAGCTTAAAAAACACTACACACACTGTATCCCACTATTTGCAAGGTTTGTTGTGTTATACACGCACTACATACTTTGACAAGACAGTCCAAATGTGGACTAACTCGGCAGAACTGAGTAGCTGCCGGGTGTCTACCATGTTTTTTTATGGTACAATATACTTTTTTATCACCCAAGATCCATTTTAGTGTGGAGTATGAACAGGAGCTGAGGCCTAATCCCATACTGCATACTACATAATAAATCTAAGAAGAATTTTTTTTTTTAAACAAGTGTATTTATTGAGTTTTCAACATAACTCCTCCAGTAGTTCAACAAACAAGGTGCAATTATTAACATTCACATCAAGGCGCTATCTAATTATACTATGTTTCGACAGGATAATACATATATTACTAAGTACAAAAGAGATAAAAAGAAAAAAATGACCTATGTAAATATTAGTAAATCAATAAAACAAAAATAATGCACATAAATTATGATATCAGCAAATATTCAAGGCAAGCAGGCTTCTGCAGATTTCTCCCCCTCTAGAAACTCCATAGAAGATCTCCATATCTTCTCAAAGGAAGAGTATTTTCCCTTAATTGTCAGTGTAAGTTTTTCAAGAGCAAGAGAGTGTAATAGACCCTCGAGCCAGATCTGTAGGCTTGGTCTGTTAACTGATTTACAAAATTTGGCTATTGTATCTTTATCTTGTTTTTGTTGACAGGACTACTTTGGAGAGTGCTCAGAAAGTGTCATCATGGACAATGTGGTGACGGTGTACGAGCTGTTGGAGGAGATGCTGGACAACGGCTTCCCTCTAGCAACAGAGTCCAACGTCCTCAAAGAGATGATCAAGCCTCCCACCATCCTGCGATCAGTTGTCAATACGCTCACAGGTAAACTGAGGTTACATTGGTATTAAAAGGTCAATCTAAACTGTACTCAAAATTCATAGCTTTGTGATGAAGGCGTTAAAAAAAAAGATAAAACAAAGAGGACAGCACATGTGTGTGATTTAAGATGGTACATAAGATACACATGAAATCAGAGGAATGCAGGCGGCTATATTACACACCTGGTTTATTCATCAACCACTTCTTTTAATTTTGCTTAATGATGCTGTTTTGACAAAAACTAGTACATTGATTATTTGACTATAGGTTACCTCTCCTCTTTTAGGGCAAGAGCCTGGAAGAAGTTCAAATCAGGTAGTAAAAAATGCAAAATAAAAACCCCCAATTGGCGTCGTCAAGGTTACGTGATATGTCGCCGCAAAGTGCTGTCCTATTCGTATTTATACCATTTCAAGCCCTCGCAGCCTCTCACACTCAACCATTTACCAGGTGTCAGTTAAGTCCCTGAGGGTTCAGGGCTTAAGGCAGACCTTATCAATTGGCGGCCCGTGGGCTGAATCCGGCCCTTTTACAACCTCAAACCGTCCCTTTGATCATTTATAAATATGAAAAACGTATTTAAAAAAAAATGATAATTTCTTCCAGTAAGAGTTTATTCCTGGTCTTCAACGTTACCACTCACGCTTTTGACTTTTAAAGCAATATCATTGAATTTTTATTAGGTAACCTGCTAACATAACACCAAGTTTATGGGTGTTTACATTGTTTGATTATTAGATCATCATTTTATTAGTAGGCTAGTTAGCCCGTTCATTAGTTATGTCTCGTTAAGCACAGAAATACTTATTTTGTTAAAAAGTTTTAACCCAGGCTGTAAAGCAGAGGGAATTTAGGAGTCAAACTGAATAAAAAAAAGATGTGAAGTGCAACATTGTGTTTATTGAAATAATAATCTACTAAGATTAAAAAGCTGTATTGTTTGCACATTTAAATTCCTAGCTTCGCAGATCAGACAAGAAATGCAAATGTCCGTCCTCGTGGCACTTCACTGTTTTTCAAATGTGGCCCTTCTAAAAAAAGTAATTGAAAAGGCCTGGCTAAAGGCCTTAAAGGGGACATTGGGATTGGGCCTTTGTCTACATATCTTAACAGCATTGGGCGGAGGACAGGGAAAAAGTGGTAGTACAGCAATCAAAGACATTCAGTTTAACTGTCAACTGGGTTTTTATTTACCCTAACCCAAAGATTTACAAACTCAACAAAAAGTCTTGCTCCACTAGCCGACTTACCGGTTCAAAATGCAACAAAGATTCGCTCTGGATACCTCTCTGATTTTCCTTTAGTCTCCCATGAGGAGGAGATCAGCTCCAGGTGTGTGACTTCCCACACCTGCTCCCAACCTGTCATATGGGAGTGGGTGGAACCATGTAGATGCCTCTAATTACCCTGCCACTTACATTATCTACAATATTTATGTGTACATTTTATGTTTGTGCCTTTCTTTTGTGTGTTTTCCAGGAAGTAGTAATGTTGGAGATACATTACCAACAGGCCAATTGTCCAACATCCCATGGAGGCGGGCTGGCGTTAAATACACCAATAATGAGGCATATTTTGATGTGATAGAAGAAATAGACGCCATTCTGGACAAATCAGGTACAAACAAGCACCATTGATGAAGAGTTTATCCGTGGCAGTTAGAAGTTTTGACTTTTTCCCAGAAGATTATATAACTAGACGTGGTTAAATGTGCTTGCATCGTTGTTATTCAGGTACGACAGTATTTGCAGAGATCCAGGGTGTAATTGAAGCCTGTGTGAGGCTCACTGGGATGCCCGACCTGACTCTGTCCTTTATGGTGGGTTCATTTCCTCTCAGCTCTGTGTTTTTTTTCTATATGTGCTTTCATGCAAAATTCACTCGCCATCTTTGTCGTTTTCGATGACAGAATCCTCGTCTTCTCGATGACGTGAGCTTCCACCCGTGTGTGCGGTTCAAGCGCTGGGAGGCGGATCGTGCCCTCTCTTTCATCCCGCCAGATGGAAACTTCACACTCATGAACTATCATGTCAGCTCCCAAAAGTAAGCATAGGCACATCTGTATGTCTTCTTTAAAATTAAATAAAAAAAATGTGTATATCTGCTAATCTTCTAGCAACAATAAAATCTTTGTTGTGTTATTTTCTTCGGGTTTCGGTGTGGAGGAATGGATCGAAAATTCTGGTTTAATTTCCACAATAAGGATTCACAATCCACCCTTGTTAACGTGTTTACTTGTAAACACAAGCTGGTCGCTGTCTGCCTGCTGAACCTGAACTGTTTATTGTCATCGTGGTCAATTCTGTCTGTGTCCTCCCTCAGTCTCGTGGCCATTCCAGTGTACGTGAAGCAGAACATCAGTTTCTTTGAGACGGGACCTTGTGGTCGCCTGGACATCACCATTGGGCCCAAGCAGACCATGGGGAAGACGGTGGAGGCCTTGATGGTCACTATCCACATGCCTAAAGCTGTGCTCAGTACCAACCTCACGGCCACACAAGGAAACTACACCTACGACTTCGCTACCAAGGTAACCAACTGTTTACAAGGCCGTCCTAAGCAGTGGTCAGTCAATCAGTGTCCATCATGCTGCTCAGTTTTTGTCGATCTCGTCAAATGCTTCACTTCAAAGCTACCTGCCTACCTCGAAGGTGCTAAATTTATGGCCAAATTAACATTAAAACTACCCATTAAAGGCATGAGATTTCCTTTTTTTAAGACACACTTATGGACTACAGTTTTTGTAGCTCTACAATGAAGTAACTGATGTAATCTCGGTCAGAACTGGTGGTGTTGTAGAGAAAATATAACTCTAAACTAAAAGCATTTTTGTTTGATTTGTCCTGTGTGTTTTTTGATAGGTGTTGGTTTGGGACATTGGGAAACTGAACCCCCAGAAGCTTCCCAACTTGCGAGGCAGTCTGAGTCTGCAGGCCGGAGCCCCCAAACCTGAAGATAATCCGTCACTTAACATTGACCTAAAGATTCAGCAAGTGGCCATATCAGGTAGTCATCGCTACATGACCTCTTAATCTTTTAACTGGGCCAAAGTTTAAAGTCCATTTTCAGTCATTGCTCACTATGCTTCTCTCCCCTCTATGCAGGTCTCAAGGTGAGTCGTCTCGACATGTTTGGTGAGAAGTACAAGCCGTTTAAAGGGGTCAAATATCTGACAAAAGCGGGGAAATTCCAAGTGCGGACCTGAGTAAAGCCTGTCAAAGGTCAACAATCCAATGTGCCAAATAGGAGGGTTATCAGCTCTCCAATATGTCTTACATATCCTCATTGTTATTAATTAACATTTATTTATTATGTGTTCTGCATTACATATATAAGACTGGATGGTATTTGTTGTCTGTAAAGGGAAGCCTTAATAATCAATGTTACCTTGTTAAAGTGCTATCCAGTTTAAATGTGCTGCATTATATGAACCATTCCTCTTTTCTTTTTTGACTATTTTTTTCTTTTATTAACACCTTCTGAGTGTTGCCAAAGGGGAATATTTTGGTTAGAAAAGGGACACTCGCAGCTACACTCACTATGTCATCACACCTATACTGTTCAATCGTACTTGCATGCTGCCTGAAAGTAAGCAGCCATGCCTTTAAAAACCTTTTTACATATATAAGGTAGCAAGTTTTATACTTGTATAAATGCTCATTTTTGACAAATCTAATGTATCTACTTCCTGAGTAGCTGCAGTGTGTCTTTAGTGTAGGTGTTTTTGCACACATTCACTCTTTAATGTGGCCTTGTATGGTAGGTTAAAGTGCTTTGTATAACACACTAAAGCACATAAACTGCATGTTTTGCAGGCCCGAGGGGAAGTTTATTTAAAAAATATATATATCTTTATATCTAAGGTACATTGAGGGAATACAACTATCTGCAGGGTCTAGATACAGATGTGTAAAAAGCACTCAGAAATCTACAAAATCCTCACATAATCTTGAATGCAACATCTTCACTCAGCACAAGATTTGCACAATCAATTGTCTAAGTGGAAAATACTACTTAAAGCTCCTGTATGAAGTTGAATCTGTATTTCGGTGTATAAGATGTCTTATAAAAGCTTTAAAATGATGTGTTCATGTGTGCTCTTTTAGCCACACTAGCAGTATGACTAGCTTTTTGGTTTGCTAAACTAATGACACTCATTAGCCTCAGCTTTACTGTGCGCTCAGTGCTAATTAGCAAATGCTAACATGATAACACACTAAATTAATGATAGACATGATAAACATCAACTTCTGCATGCTAGCATTGTCATTGTGAGCATGTTGGCATACAGATATGAGCAGTTAGTTTAAAGTATAATAGTACAGCCTCACAGAGCTGCTAGCATGGCTGTAGACTTGGACCCTTACCCAGAAGGAAGTTTACTCAAGTGTGCTATTGTATACTTCTTTTGAACTTAAAATAAGAGAGTATACATTCAGTTTACTTTTTATGTAGCCTACTTAACCCAAGATGTACAGTATACACACAAGTATAATTGGCTCATACTGACAAATATACTTAAAAGTCTAAATATACTTGGCTTAAACTGTATGCAGAAAAGTCTAAGTATACTTGGTTTATAGGCCCTTAATCTTTTGATCAAGGTATAGGCCTACTTAAGAAAAGTATAATTAAGTATTCTTGCCTTATAGGCCTTCAGAAAAGAATACTTGGCTTGTAGTTGTGCTTACTTTTTGATGGGGTAGCCCATTAAAGTATGTAAGAGTTTGTAAAAGAATGTTTTTATATGAATATACTTAAATTCATTAAGTTTTGGGATTAACCGTTCCCCCTAGAGGCATGCAAGAACAACATAAATTTTTTTAATTTCATCACAAATCATCAAGTCAAATAGCAAAAGGAGCAAGTCTCTTTATGTAATACATAAATCATTGGCTAAGTACTATAAGTTAAAGTATACAAAGTTTACTTTCATGAACTAAAAAGCAGAGTGGCTCACAAGTCATTTTTTTGCAAGTCCAAGTCCAGTTTCAAGTCTTACGAAAGCGAATTAAGAGGCTGACTCCAGTCGTCATTATTATACTCTTTTATTCTTCCAAGGCACAGCAGATGTGTTGGCAGGGCGAGAAGCTATCAGAAATACATTCAGGGTGTGAATGAACACATCAAGTACACACAGAAGTACATCCTGTCGCTCTCAGTGAGAGGTCAGTGACTGCTACATGCTCCGTAAGCCCAAATAAAAATGAAAATGCGGTTAACATTTAGAGCTCTGTCCCTAACCATCATGGGGACGGCGCACTAATACTGATTAAGTGAAGAGGCTTCACACATACACACACACATACATACATACAGATTCCCCATTTAATAGTTACATTTGCCCAGCCACTGTAAAAATGTGTAATGAAACTTGATGAAATACTGTTAAGGGAATGAACATATGTTTTCGTTGATCTGATTGCATTTATTATTGATTATTGAACCTTAAACTGCTGTGTAATTACTCCAGACAAAAACACCTACACCTAGAAGAACCTAAACTGGCATCAACGCCTGATATCACATAAAAAGGTCGTTTTTGTCCTCAAACCACCGGGGTCGTCTAGAAATTCTGTGCTTCAGAGCGTTCAGACTGGGACCGCTGAGCTCACACATGGAGAAAAAGTTGAATGGCGGTCTAAAATCAATGGTTTTGATCAATTTTGAATAAAATATCCAAACAGTTCAACTGTTACAGAAATAGTGCAGAAATAGAGCACTACAATTAAAAAAAGAGGAAACATTCTCTCTTTTTTTTGCTAAAAAAATAACAGACCTAAAAAAGTACTCTAAAGAAAATAGTCTGTCTCATTGTTTGTAACAACCTGGATTCTAAGCGTTAAGATGAAGTTTACAGTAACGTAAAACAAATCCTTTGGCATTGTTCAATGTTAAAGTTAAATAAAGTTACAACGAAGAGTTCAAAACACCCGTTAACATCATCTCAACTCTCCTTTACTTTTACCTGTCACTCATACTGCTATGTGAAAACCTCTCATCTATTAACTTTCCTGCCATCAACATTATTTATTATTTATTGACAATCGTACATTTTTTTAAAAAAATAATACAATCACGTTTGACTATCATTTGCCTATAAGTCCTAACACTTTTAATCCAGAAGACCTTTTAGTTCTTCAAGTATAAACATCACCAGACGGCAGTGATGATGTATCACCTTTGAATTCATAGATCTTCAGTTAAGAGCAGTGTTATTACTAAAAGTAAACATGAAGAGAGGAGAGCTCGTCATCCCACACAAGACTCCACACTTTAGTGTCAAACTCCGTGTATAAAGCTCATAGCTGAGTGTTGTCCATAAAACAAATAATTACGGTATATACAATAGACAATAAGAAACTCACTGAAAAAAAACTGAATTAAAAGTAAATGTTCTATAGGAGATAATGTCATAATTTGCCTTTTAGAAAATAGAAAACAAATTTCATGCAAAAAATATATACCTGGGATTTGGATAAACTCTTGAAACACAACATACCAAAAATATATATTAAAAACTGTCTCAGATTAGCCTGTTACAGATAAAGAGAACTGGAGAGCAAAGCTGAACTCACTCCAAGAAATGAAACCTGCTTGATATAATGGTTCTAATGTGGTTAACACCACGTCACCATCAGTTTCCTCTTTGAAGAAGTGCACATGTTTACTCATGATGAGTTTGCACATTGCTACTTTTACCCGAGGTGTGTGCTATCGGTGTCAAGTTAAGAGTGTTACTGGTTTCAGTTTATTGGTACCAGGGGGTCTTGCGCACCCAGCGGAGGGTGCATCCCGAGTCTGTGCGGATCTTGATGGAGGCTGCTTCTGCTTCTCTGACGGTCTCCTTCACCGACTGCATCAGATTCTGGGCGTTATGGACCAACATCTCAGTGGCCTGGGCAGGGAAACATTTATTAGTGACGCAGTCAGAGATGGGACAAAATGAAGACAAGTTATCAGGAAGACATATTCAGCAGTGATGGAAAGTAACTAAGTACATTTACTCAATTACTGTACTCAGGTACTTGTTTAGGAGCTATTATTTGTTGTTGGTACTACTAATAATAAGTAGTATTTGATTTATTATTCTAGATGTTTTGCTTTATTTAGTCTCTTTGATAGTGTTTTATATTGCTAGTTATTTGTTTAGTTTAATTATTTTCTTGTTTAGTAGCCTATATTTAGTTTTTTTTGCGTAATTAGTATTTTGTTTTCTTTTGTTTATGAATTGGGTAAAATTGTGGGCACCTGCGGTCATATAGGCAGGTAGGACCAGCATGCACCTGGGTGGGCTTATGGTTTTTTACCAGAACAAGAGAGGCAGCGACATCCATGTTTTCTTCGTTTGCTTGCTTTTTGGATCAATAAATCATCAGAAACACATACATTTTGCATGGACAATGGACTCTTTTGCCTGCGTAAACCACATAACCATGGTGCGTCAGTGGCCCTTTGATTTAAGTTATATTTTGATTTTTCCGACAACTTGCCACTACAACTTGTACTTTACTTGAGTATTTTACTTTTTACTCCACTACGTTAATTTACCTTTAGTTAGTTTGCAATTCCGATTAATAATACAAAATATAATCAACAAATACATTATGATGTATTATTATCGGTTAAGATAAGACTTTATTGATCTGCGGGGAAAAATTCACAAGTAAAGAATATGTGTGATTCTGAAATGGGCCATTTTGCATGAGTACTTTTACTTTTGCTACTATAAGTATATTTTGATGCTAATACTTTTGTACTTTTACAAAATTATTAGCTTTTAGGGATGCACTGATAGACTTTGACTCATTATAAAATTCAGTGTTACATCAGTTGCATTCACTTGTCACCATAGGCCACCACCTCGGTTATCAGTGCAACACCATCCCTAGCCTCATGTTACCCGACATGGTTCCAATGAGTAATACAGTGCGGTATACAGATTTTAAAGGGGACATATCATGCTCATTTTCAGGTTCATATTTGTATTTTGGGTTTCTACTAGAAACGTCTTCAAAAAACACTTTATTTTCCTCATACTGTCTGTCTGAATATACCTGTATTCACCTTCTGTCTGAAACGCTCCGTTTTAGCGCCTGTCTCTGTATGACCACCTCCCCCAGTCTGCTCTGATTGGCTTGTGAGCAAAGTTTGGCATACCTTTTGCAAAGGTTGTTCTCATACTGTGGGCGGTATATTCTAATGAGCCTGCAAGTGACATAGGAATGGGAGCCAAATCTGAATGGCTTGTTGAATCACATGATTTCTGATCTAGGCAGCTCACAAAAAACTGACTGGGTTGTCTTATTTCACAATTTGTGGGTTGGTAGGCACTCCAGATACCCAAATGTATGTGCGCAAGCATTGAAAAGTGAGTTTTTCATGTTATGTACCCTTTAAATTTGGCAAAAAGAGAGCGCTAGTATTGAATTGGTACTGGATATTGTGTGTTATTTTGGGAGTTTACCTGCTCTGACTCCTCTTCACTAATGTTTGTTCGTCCCAGCATGGTGGCTTTGACAGTGGAGAGGATCTTCAGCTGAGTGCTGATGGTAGGGATTCGTTCACACACCTTTGGAAGGAGGAAAAAACATTTAATTGTTTTCTCTACAAGACATAGAGGACTTTTCAGTATGTGTCTGTATGAGCTTACCTGCAGCAGGTTAGTTCTGATGCGTCTGTCAGTGCACTGCTTGGCCACTTCCTTTGCCAGTCTCGTCACCTCATCTGAGGCCTTGGCGATGTCCTTAGCGCACTGAATCAGCGCTCGCTTGTTCCCGCTTCCACCGCGCACCAGCCGAGACATTTCTGCCATCAGCAGAGCCATCCGCTTGGCTGCTGCTATGATGTCGTTACCCTGTGAAGAGGGAGGAGGAGGAGGAGGAAGCAGTAAGAGCTGTGAGCAGGATGCTGGAGACGAGCTTTGGATAAGAGATGCAATGGAAACATATCTTATGAGTCATGTTTCCACACATTGTTCTGATAATAATCAAAATGTAGGATACTGAAAATAGTGTTATCAAACAATAAAAGAATGCTGGTGCTTTGTGTGAATGAATTTGAAATGCAAAAGCAAAACAGGAGCAGAAAGCTGCATGCGGCGTCAGTGCAAGTTAGCACATATTCTTCAACCCTCATTGAAGAAGATAATTCTCAAATTTTATATCCGTTGTTTTGGAGGGAAACAGTGTTCACCGTCTCCCTCACATCACAGTCAACGTGAGGTTAGTACCCATGAGGTGATGTTCACAGTGTTGGAGTGATGAGTACACACCTTGAGACTAATAAGAGGCAGAAGCAGGTGATCATACCAGGCAAGCAGGCAGTCTAACGTCAGCACTACATCACCCAGAAGTCTTTGGGAAACTGTCATCTTTGGCTCTACAGGTTGGCCAGACAACAAGTGACTTACAGAAGCGAGACAGAGTGCCTGCCTTTTAACTACTAATCATGAACATATAGGACTTGTGAAGCCAGTGGTAGTTTTTCCTGGTGGTGCAACAAACAAACCTCAATTTTTAGTACAACCTCAGCGTGATGTCAGCATAACCCTGTGTCAACCGTGTCTGAGTGTGATGCAACAACAGCGACAGCCGGTTGGAGGATTCCATGGTAGTGGCAGATGCAGAGCTCATCTTTTGCACAGCCACAGTGAACCGTGAGCTAGCACTCCAAAGTCTTTGTCCTGCGGTGCTTTCTTTGTGTGGTGCATTTATCTGTTTGCATGCTTGTGTGTGTTGGGGGTCAAACAGGTGTATGATCCTCCCAGCAGCTCAAAACACTGGGAGCAAAACACTATCTGACCCACGTCTGGTTGTGTGTGCACTCATGTGCATGTGTGCGCAGACCTTGCTGGACCACTTTCGCGCCTCCTGGTGGAGAGCCTGGGCAGCTGCCAGAATGGGTTGATTGACAGGCTGGTTGGAGGGCATCATCAGCAGTTCTGGCTCATAGTCATCCTCACCATCAGTAAACTCATCTTCATCATCTACCTCTCTCTCCTCTACTGCCTCCTCATCCTCATGCTGGGTGGGCTTGGGGGGGGACTGTTGTTGTTGTTGGTGGTGGTGGTGGTTGGAGGATCAATTGGGATGGGAAGGAAAGGGAGGGAGGGAAGCAAAGAAGGGAGGAGGAGGAGGAGGAAAAAAAGAGGAATGTGGAGAAGAAGGGGAAGGAAAAAGCCAGGGACGGCAGGAGGGAAGGAAGCATGGGAAAAGGAGGCATTTAGTACAGTATGAGAGGCACTGGATGGAAGAACAGAGGACACGAGACAGGAGGGAGGAGGAGCGAATACAAGCACTGTGCAGGAGCAGGGAGAGGGGAGGTGAAACTGCACGCGCAAGCAAAGATGGGGAAAAAAAAGAGGAAAGAGGAGCTGGTTTGGGCAGGTAGCAGGTGGATGAAATATCTTACTCTGAGGCAGTGGCTGCAGTTTGTAAAGCATTTGCATTATCAAACAAGGTCTAACTGTAGCCAAAACCAGTGGTTGGCATCCTTCTAGTGTATGTAGGAGTCTATAGCAGTGAGCTGGGAAACTGAGTGTGACCCAATGCCGTAAAAGATATTTTGTGCCCGGTTTCCAAAGACACCTCTGATGCATACATCATTACACAGGTGTGGGAAAACTGTCAGGAGAGCTATAGAGGGGACGAGAGGGCATTATTCCTGCATAACCAAGGGTTATTTACACAGTTCCTCCACACAAATACACTTGGACACACACATACAGAACACATAGACACCAATAGGGATAAGAGTGCAAAGAAACCTACTGCAAATATAGCGTGTTTCATCTCTGGAGGCTGGATCGTCTCTCCACAAATGACCATTGTTCTTATATTTACTCTGTGTACACAAGTGTGTACATTAACAACCTTACATGCAAACACCTCGAACAGATGACAGTTTCCAGTTTCCCCTCTGAAATTGGAATTGAGCCACTGATCTCCACATTTCAGCATCACCGTCACTTCAGGAAAAAACTTGATTTTAGGGTATTCACAGTATATGAGAGGGCATTTCATTGTCGTACAAGTGTTTTATGGCCAACAGAGAGAAAAAGTAGAATCACTTTGGCCATGTCCACTAACATGACATCACACTAACACGCTAGCTTATTTTAGCCAGAACTGCATGTATGCTGATTTTGATGGGGTGGATATGCAAATTGTATATTTATGTTTGTGTGAACTGACCTTGCTTGACCACTTGCGTGCCTCGTCGTGCAGCTGCCTGGCCGCCACCATCATGGGCTCGCTAAGCACCTCTCCGACCTTCTGCTCTGGGAACTCCTCGTCCTTCTCCTCTGGAGGAGGGGGCCGAGGCGGGGGCACCTCGCCCTCTGGCAAGGGGGGCTTGGGTGGCGCCTGCTCATCACTAACCTGGAAAATATGCATAATGTTACTTATACATACAGTATGTGGTTTAGAAACAAAGGGGGGGGGGGTGACTTTTGCACCATCCAGTGATCAATGTATCAATAAAGACATCAGAAGTCTTCATATTTGGGCTTTAAATAGTAGGCTGACAAGCAGAGTTTTGCTGCCCTCTCTGGTTGAAAGTTTCAGGCCCGTTTCACCTCTGACCACATGTAAATGTGCTCTCTTGCACCAAACCCTGTAACCAAACCCATCAGTGATGTCACAGGGTCCTGGGGTATAGCTGTTAAACCACTGAAAGTCAGCAAAGATATAATTTAAGTTGCTGTTTAATCATGTGTCACCATTTTGGTTTTGGTATAACCTCCTAGGCTATTCTGCTTGTCCCAATATTGCTTTTTTTCAATACATTTGATTGCTTAAATTGAATTATTTTCAGACTGAGAGCATGCGATACCCATCATTACTTATATTATAATGAAACTCCCTGATTAACTGGTTTTAAATCTGAAGTATTTCTCTATAACACAAAATATTCTAGACTAGTGTAACACTCAAAAACTGTGTGATTGATTAGATTTGAATAACAGTTGACATACAGTCCAACAACTGTCATCGGATGTTACTAAATCCTGATTGGTGCACCGAAGTATGTGCCATCACCTATTTCCAACTGAACCCCGCACATGTGAAAGTGAGACCAGAAATCTCTCATGTGAAATGACCAAAACTGTTATAAATTATCTAAATAGTGCATTCATGTGAGACACAATTACTCAGAGTAAGAAGCTGATTGAGAAAATAGGTGTTCAAGGCCTTTAAAGGGTGTTTGTCACTTGGTCAAACAGGCCTGCAGTTTGAGGTAATTGTTTACATTTTATTAATTCTTTATGTAATCTTCCACAGAAATGTAAGTGAGTATGCACTCTGCAACACCCAGCTTCACATTAAATGTTACCCCTGAGGGCCCACCACTCTAACCTGCTTTCTGCAGTACGATACTGAGCAGCTCCACTGGAGCAGCGGGCAGTGCAATGTCACTGCTACCAAAGCAAAAAAATTACTTTCCCCATGCATTCATTTTTAGCAAGTGATGGTGGGAAAGTGGTGGGTAATTCATTTTACTGTGGATAATACTGTAGGAACTATGTGTGTTTGAATGTGCCTACATGGAGCTGGAGCTGGTCCAGGTCAGGTGGTGGAGGAGGGAAGTCGGGCTCCTGAGGTTGGAAGGCTTCTCTAACTTTTCCAACTGCACCCAGGATCCTCAGACACGAGTCCAAATAGGCCTTCTGCAGAGCTGTGGAGGAGAGGGTAAAGAGAGATAATAAACCTGTCTCATACAGTATATTGAACATGTGTTTGCGTAGTGTATTCCTGTACCTTTATCCTGTATGTTCCCAGCCACAGCTTTAGCATCCATCACCATGGGGGAGATGGTGTGGGAGAGGATGTCTGACGCGTGTTTCACTGTGTCTCTGAACCGCGGATCTTCAGAGTTCTCCACCTCCCTCTTAGCCACCAACAGGACCCGATTGGCTCGTCTCGCTATGCTCGTCGCCCCGGCAACAAGCATTTGGGGCTGAACGTTCGCCATGGCAACTCGGCACTTGTCGATGTCTTTCTTTATAGCCTCCTCAGAGGCATCTAACAGAGATTTGGTGTCGATGGCTTCGTCCACCAGACCTGAGGCACACACAGATTAACCTCTTGATGTTACTGCAGATGAGATGTTACCACATCTCATCTGCAGTACGTTAATGTTGTTTTGGGATGTATTTGTTGCAGCCTGCTGTGACACTGCAACTACTTTGAAATGTAAAAACTGTCAATAGAAAATCCTCACCAGTGAGTTTCTCCACATCGTCAATCCACTGGTTCTTCATGGTATCAAAGTGCTCGTACGCTGCTTTATTTCCAGGATTCTTCAACAAGATCCGAGCAGCAGAGGTCACCTGGACATTAACAAACATGTCACACTGTGTACATCAGCTTTATGTTTCTATCAGTGTATGCAATCGTGCAACTCAGGGACGCCAAAACAAACATGAGCACCTGTGGTGTGAGCTCTCTGGCATGTTTCACAGCAGCATGTATCCCCTCTACTGTGCTCTTATTGGCCGATCCCACGGCAGCAGCCTTCTCCCCGGTCGCCCCCAGCCGGCCTGCGTGGGCCTCGAAGTTCCCTGCACGCTCATCAAAAACCTACAACAAACATTAATACTGGTTTAGTCAGAGTGCAGACATCCTCTTTCATTCTTTACACACACACACACACACACACACACACACACACACACGCACACACACACGCACACACACACACACACACACAACATCTGGATTAATCAGAATCAGCACAGATTTGTGTACGTTACTGACCTCCTCTCTGTTGGGGGCATCGGCGGGAGCAGTTGCAGCCACAGCCAGCAGTTTGATAGGCGTGGTGGTGTCACTGAAAACATCAGATACTTCCTGGGTCATCACCTCCTGCATGTGCTGCCTCAGGTCCTGGTGGAAGCAGAGAGTGTTATATATCAGTCCACTAGGTGGAGCTCTGCACCAATACTCTAAATAATAATGACCATGCATGTTTTTTTATGGATGCACGATTCGATCAAATTGAAATATTCTACATGTCTTGTGGATCATTTTATTCACTGATATATTTGAGAAATGTTGTGATATTTAAAATAACCCCTGTGGGTTTGTGGGTTTGAACAATGTTTGGCTGCACAGCACAAGTTTGTAATGACAGTGGAGTGATTCATTCGTAAATGAATGTGTGTGTTTGTGAGAGCTACTTTGAGGCTGTCCTGCAGTTGTGCGGCTGTAGCTCGTGCATGAGGAGCCTCAGCCTCGCCCCTGTTGGCCATGTCTGCCAAGGATGTCATTAGAGCCTCTGTCCGGTCGCAGCGTCCAATCATATCCTGCCGATACGGGCCTAACAGGCCTCCTGCCAGCCGCTTCCCTTCTCCAACCATCCCTCTGATTGCTGCCTGACCTGGGGAGAGACAAAGTCATTCCCTCATCACATCTGGATACACAATATCTCTGCTGTTTTCAATAAAAAACAAGATACAATGATTACAAGTCCTTATTTAGACATGAAGCATCTAAGTACTAGGACTGACTGCGGTTCACATATCTTTTCTTGTAAATTAGAGATATAAAGTTTGTAGGAAGTCATTATGTGATTAATATCTATAGTATTTGGTTATATCCTCTAAGAAAGCATATTGTGGGCCGGTACCTGTGTTCCACTGTAGTATCTCACACTCTGCTCCCAAAGGGAAGCATGGGAGGAAATAGGAAACAATCAAATGACAAAACAGGGATACAGCAACAGACATCAAACAAAGCATTAAAAACAAAACAATGCTTCCTAAATGACGACATAAGTTCAGTTAGTCATTCAGTGAGTCACTCTGGGCATTTAAGGAAATGGCATCAGTCACCGGCACATGTCATGTCTGTTGAAAATGAGACACTTTGCGTCCTCGTGGACCATAAACACCTCACATCTTTCAGTATCCAATTTACTGCTTATCACGAAGAGTCCTGGGTTCTGCCTTGACCACTTTCACACACTCCCTCATCCACAAAAGGCGTGCAAGGTCAGAGCGTTTATTTTTAAACTACTACTACATCATCCCTCCCTTGAGCCGTCATCCAAGCCCGCTCACCTACTCCTCTGTCGTCCACTCCGGGGTTGTTCACCCAGTGGAGGGCCTGCTCCATCTTGCCCTCCAAGGTGACGGCAGGTTTGGTCGGTCTCATGTTGGCCACGGCCCGGTTGGTTTTGGACTGCAGCGTCAGCAGCGCCCCGCCGATCTGCTTTGCCAGCGCACGAGCCTCCGGACTGTCGCCTTTACCCCTGAGGCAGTAACAGATGGAGACATGATGTGAGGGGGAAACAAAAAGGTGTAAAAGCCACGTAGTGTAGAAATTAGATACAGACTTCAAACCCACCAGATGTGTCACCATAGCCCTGTTAGAAACCACCTTAAAGGGAAATACTGTTAAAGGCTGATGCCACTTTTTCATCTGTTTTTGTCAACATAAATTTTTGTCTTGTGCAGCCAGAAATTAATATAAATAAAGGTACAAGTTCTGATCCAGGACAATAATTCTTCTAGAACAGTTCAAGGAAATATATAGTTTCATTATTATTGACAGATCTAAGGCCAGAAGAATAAACAAGGCATCCCAACTCGTCACATACCGCCGCTTTGTCACGCCCCTTGGCGTTACTTTATTTTCGCCATCAAAACCTCTATAGTTACCCTTGGCGTCACTTTAGGATTAATCAACAAAACCACTATAGTTTTTGGTTTAGAAAAGAACTGCATGGTTGGGCTTAAAACTACTACGTTTGTACTGTGCGTTTCATACCGACGCTAAAGAGTGCCGTGTGTGGCGGTACCGAACGTCGACGGCCATGACACAGCCTCGGTATTTGACACCCTGGGAATGAGAACGAGCTGGAATAAAATGTTATTTATACAGTTCATTTGTTTGAAATATTAACAAACTTTATATGTGTAGTATTTCTTTTAAGGCCATGTACAGTCAGTCCTTGTTTCTGAATCTAAATAGCCACATATTATATAAGTACTATCTTTCATAGACATGGAAATGTATGATGATCCATAAAATCTTTCTGTGCACTAGCACGGTAACATTTTTCTCCTTTAAAAGTTCAGATCCAAAGTTTTTTGTGGATCTCTATAACAGCTGGGCTGTTTGATTTACTTTGTCATATCTCTGGTTTCCTTTTATGGTCAGTACATGCAGTGGAAGTGCAGAATATATATTAGTAATGGTGACTCATCATGCTGTGATTCACTGAACTACAGAAACATTTCGTAAATGAACTGTTCTAAACCCAACGAACTGGCCATCCGACTGCATTTTGAAATTTGTTGTTTCAAATATGAAATTCAGTGGCATGAACCTTGAATTGAGTGGTATTTCCCTTTAAGGCCTACAAAGTTTTGAACCTCAGACTGTTATCCCTTCGTATAAACACCATAGCCCCATCTGTTCCACAACATATTCAAACAGTTAGAAACCTTATCGTAGGACTGATGCCCAGGGTTGACAGGCAACAACATATTTTCCAGGCAGGTAAAACATGCCACCTATTGGTGGTGTGAGGTTGCAGTTTGAGCCTAGAAAAAGACGGTCTAAGAATTACATAAAGTCACAAAACATCACAGGTCGTGCATGTGTCAGAAGAAGGAAAGCGTACTGTCTGCGTAGCTCCACGAGTCTGGCGGTGAGGCCTGCGATCTCGCCGATGGAGCGCAGGATGTCGTCCCTCTCTTTGGGGTCTTCACATAGATCGGCGATGCGTTTGGCCTCTGCTAGTAGCGCTCTGATGTTCTCCTCCCCCTCAGGACCGCCGTTAGGATCGGCCAGCCAGGCCTAAAAAATGCACATATGTGGCTTAGTCTCATATGATGAAACATAAATCTGGATCTTCAAGGAAAAGAAGACAAGTTCAATAAATTGTATATTTATTAGGGCTGTCAAAGTCAATATAAATTAACGCAAAATAACACCACTAATTTCTTTAACGCATTAACGCAACTTGCCATTTTTAGGTTGTAGCGGGCTCAGCTAGAGTGAAGATATTGTCATCATATGAAACTAAAACATCTTAGGAATCTATTGGTACCAACGATGTCATACTAGCCTGTTGAGAAGGAGGTTAAATAAGATATGTGAATGAAAATGGGTTCTATGGGTACCCACGAGTAACTATTTAACAGTTGCTCTTTTTCACATTAGCTTATATCTAAAATTATTCACTAAAAATGACAATCAAATAGAACAAAAGAGACAGAAATAGTATAAATATAATGCAGAGAGGAGGTATCATTCACTGGGGAGAGGGTTAACATGGATTACTGTGTAGTTGTTGTTTTATCTGACCTGTGCAGCGTCCAGCCTCCTGGCGATGGCCTGCTTGGCATTGATTAGAGCCTCCAATCTGCGAGCAGCACCGTCCACTTTGCCAAACAACAAGTCTAAGCCCTGCGAGCACTGGCCTGCCCGCTGCACACACCCCGGGGTCGGGCCCTGGCCTCTGTCATGAAAGAAAAACACACACAGCTAACACAAGATGACAAAATAAAAACAGTTTAACTCACATTCTCTCATACAAACACACTACCTGGCTCGTAGATCTGCAATCTGGTCAGTCATTTGTCCCAGAGCCTTGGTGGTTGCCAGTATATCTTTCCTCTCCTTCCCAGCACACAGCTCGCCCACCTTACCAGCTTCGTCCAGTATCACTCGCAGGGCGACCTCGCCGGGGTCTCCTGGGGGCAACGACACACCACACATTGTGGAATAACATCTAAAAAGCTGATTGAGTGTTTTAGTAGAAAGCATAAATAATCCAGTTACCTGGTTGTCCATGTGGGTCTTTGAGCCAGCTTTTAGCCTGTCCAATCTTAGACTCAATCAAAGCCAGAGATCTCTTCAAGGCCTCCATATCCTGAGGGAAAGAGAAAAAGCAGCATTGAGCATAGCAGTGGGTATTTAATGGGTATTAAGTGGATATTAAATGACAAGGCGCCGCTTTATATTATGGCATACTGTAAATAAGAGTTGTCAATAATGCCTTTAGTAGTAATTTTCTAAAAACAGCTGTGCACTGTCACTTTTAGCAAATACATAGTACTTTTGTTTGGGACTACTTTCAGTTGCGGATTAATACACATTTGCACTGCAAGTGTGTATTTACAGCAGCAGGACGGTGTAGATGAGATTGTTTCAACATAAATTACAGTGCTGGTGTTCAGCTCTCATGTTTATACTTTATCAGGCTTTGGCTACACAAATAAAACCTGTTAGTAGGGGTGTAACGATACATCGATCTGGATCGATATATGGATTCAATGATCAACGATCCAGTATCGTCGATGCAAAATGAAAACATCAACACATATCGTCATCTAAGATACGCCTTTATTTTGAAACTCTTAACTGATAAAAAAAACATGTGGCACTTTATAGTGAACAACAGGAGGTCTATTTTAATTTTTTTTATTAAAAAGAAAAAGTTTTTCATTTAAATGTCTGGAAGAGCCCAGTCTTAAAATTGCTCAATCATATTTCAGTTGCTTTTTGTGAGTTGATATAAATGTAACTGATGTGTTTAATGGGCTTATGATATCGTCTCATATCGAATGCAGGCCCCTGAATTGGATCGGATCGAAATCGTGTCATGGCTGACTTTGTGATATCTGCAAATATTGTATCGTAAATCGTAATCGGTAAATATCGTACACTACCTGTTAGTAGGAACAATTCACTGTTTATTTTGATCTTTTTGTGGGATTTGTCGACAAAAATACAAAATATCACCAGCTTTTAAAGGATCCCAGAAATGTGTAATTATTGATGTTTTACAAACATTTAAAGCATTTATAACTTTGTAAAGTTAAATTGTATGTTACTCAGTCATTAATAAATGGTTACTGTGTTACAGCGTCGCAACCAAATATATCTACTTAATCGTGGGCTCTCAACCTGGCGACCCAAAACTTACTTTTATTAATGTGTATTATCTGTAAAGCAGTAAAATAAATATGTATTAACCGTGAATAAAGTCGCAACACAAGTCTTTATGTTGCATTTTCAGAACTTGTATAGCCCAATTAATTAACTGATATGTTGTTAAAATAATAATTACTAATGAAAGAGAGGATAATGAGACATTTAAGGGAGGATAACCACAAACTCTTTGCTTTATAACAGGTGGAGCGATAAAAAGCCTTTTTCCAGCTGAGAGGAGAATGAACCTACTAAGTGGAAGCGTTCAATACAACCCATCTATTATGGATGTGGCTGGACACCAACCAGCTTGTTTCTATAATTCATGACTTGAGTGGATGACCGTTGTCATCGTGTGCCGGCGGTTCCCCCACACACCGACAGTATAAGTGCTTATCACAGCTCATACACAGAGTATGTTGACAGCAAACACACACACACAAAAACACAAACAGACAGATAATTGTCTGAAGTAGCTGTGTGCAGAGAAACATGCAGGGTTACAGGTTAGACTAGTGAAACAGATCTCGTGGCACAGTCTCTAAAGAAAACATTTCCAAGAGAGAATATTCTGCCTCAAAAACAGCATCTTATTATGCTACTGACAGCTCCATCACACAGTAAACATTAGCAGCACGAGAAGGAAATACCATGATTGAACATGGATTGATTTTCTGAAGCTGTTATTGTTAAAAAAATAAGTTGTTTAGCTTAAAATAACTGTCATCTGTTTCAAGCCATTTGACTCAAATGGACATCTAGAGACAAACAGATGCACAATATAGTGACAAAATAGATCACGTCAGCTAACAGTCAGTGGACTAAAACACATGACACACTTACTGCTTAATACCAGCATGACAGATACATAATGTAAGCATGAGGACATGTTTCCTTCTCTCTCACACAGACACACTTGCATGCTGGAAACTGCAGAGGGGGAGAGAAACAGGCTTACCTTCTACAGGGAGGAAAAGAATGGAGGAGGAAGGTAAAGAAAGAAAAGAAAAAGAAAAACCAGGAGTTATACTACCGAGCAAAAAGAAAAAGTGGAGACAGAAAGTAAAGAGTGAATTTTTTTTTTTTGGAAGATGCTCTCTGCAGCACAGAGGGATGTGTGGACAGAGTGTGTGGCTATGTGTGTGCAAACAGGCACTCCAAAACAAAAGTGAATATCTGATTTAGGTATGTAAGTAGTTTTTGGGGTATAAAATGAAGAAATCAGAGCTCAAATATGCAGCACAGGTCATACCTTATTGGCCCAGGCGTCCTCATCCCACGTGGTGAGCTGTAAGACTCTTATGATCTCGTTGATCTCAGCGCTCATCTTCTCAAAGGTGAACTTCCTGTTCCTCTCGGCCTCCTCAACGCCGGCACCTCGACTGCTCTTGGTTGCGACGAAAATCTTGATGGCTGAGGACAGAAACATGAGTATTTATGATTGTAGTCATACAGGAGCATATATTTATCACAAAAGATGCAACTTTTTATTTGAAAATCCCCCACTCGTAGTGTAAAAAAGACGCTCTGGCAAAACCCCAAAAAGAGTTTTCTCCAGAAACGTCAAAATATCCAACAAACAAAAACTACCATCAGAATAATGTGAGAAATACTATAATATAATAATCACTAAATTCTAGAGGCATTAAAGCTGTATTTGCTATATTTTTGGCCACTTGGGGGATAAACAACCTTTTAAGTTGGGTCGTGTCTAGAAGGTAACCTGCAAATTGCAAAAATGTTCTTCTTGCGAGACTCGTTGCCCGATGATCTATCCTAGCCTTAACTATTCAAGATCTAGGCTTTGATCTTGAATAGTTAAGGCTAGGATAGCTTAACTATTCAAGGTCAAAGTCTAACCTTAACTACTCGAGGTCAATGCCTAACCTTAACTATTCAAGGTCAATGCCTAAACTTAACTATTCAAGGTCAATGCCTAACCTTAAACATCTCGTGAGAGTTTTGCAATTTGCGTGTTACCTTTGAGACACGACCAGAAAGTTGATATGGCAAACTTGTGAGCAAAAAATTGCTTATTCATATGTCCAGCAGATACAAAGCAACATTATCATTCATTTAGAGTCGTGTTTCTGACCACTTGACGAATGAGTACAATATTAACTCTCCTTTTAGCTCTGTTTTTGGTCCCCACCATCCCCTAAGGGATATATCTGTCTCTTTAGCTGCTAAATGCTCTATTATCTTCCCCATTTGGTTGCTAACTTAATCTCTGTGGTGCTGCATGTAGCGTACAGTGGGTTTGTCAGAGCTTTTTCAAAAACAACACTGATGAGAGCTGTGAGAGTGAACCAAAACATTAAAGTTGTGGGCCGGAAAAAAACCCCAAAAACAATGAGCTGAAAGATGCTAAAACACTCCATAGAGCTGAGGGGAGCTGCAAAGTCAGGTGATATTTATCTGCAGATGGGTAGTTACGTGATCTGTTTTTAATATGAAAATATTGATTATAGACACTTAAAGTTGCAAAATGGATCGTGATCTTGCACGACCAAACTACGAGTCCAAACTTTTTTGACATTACATCCACAGTGAATGTGCAGCTCTAACAGTGTCTCTCTTTGTGGCTGGTGCAGTGTACAGTATGAGAGACAATGTGTGTGTAGTCAGTCTGGCATCCCCAGCAGCTAATGACTGTAATTATCAGCGTTGCTATGACAACTGTTGGATGCTCAGTGACCTGCGCTGTCGTTTGCCCACACAGTCGTGCATACCTACCTGATATAAGAACAGGCAGCAGCTCTTTGACAGTGTTCATGGAGTTGACGAGCATCTGTCTGTGTTCTTGGTGCGTCAGCTCCTGCTGCCTCTCCTCAATCATCTTTGACATTTTGGTCATCCCTGAGGAAAAGAAAAAAAAAATGGGGAGAATTTATTGTCCAAAATCAAACCAATCAGCAAGTAGAATGCAGCAAATGTTCGTGATCTTGGGTTTGTTAGCGTTAGCATCACAGTTTTACGCTCTAACAATCAGAGGCCGAGGGAATCGTCCGGCGTATTCACCAACTGAGTATCTCCAACACATCCAAACAGATCATTACTTCACGAACGACTGATCTCGTACAATGACGGCATCAGTCACATGTGAGAAAACCTTGGCATCAGATTTCCTCCAACTCATTATGCCACAGCGCTCTGACAACTCAATTGACCTTTTACCTCTGATGATAAATAGTCTGTTTATGGTCCTCCTCTCCTGCCAGTGAAAAGACTCTGATCCTTAATCACAGCATCAGTCGGTAGCTCATTTTGCTTTTCATCATGACAGATAGATCTTTAACTGACAGAAAAATCTAAGATGATTGCACCGTTATTGTTTTAGTGGTGGCCCGGATTTTAATACAGACTCATATTCCTGGATTTCCAAATTTGTTATTGATGTTAACAAATTAACCCAAGTTGTTCTTGAGTCCCAGTGTAACTAGAACAGGGCTGCAACTAACCATTCTTCATTATCAATCCATCTTCACTCCTGAGATACTTAATATGAAAGCTGTAAAGATCTCATTCTCATGAATTATTTCTTCTTTTTTTAATATGGAAGTCCCTGGCAACATGCCCTGTTTGATTCTGGCTGACGACCTTTGTTGCACGCTCCATCTCTCGTCGTAGTTCCACACTTTTGCTACCATCAACTATTGAATAAAGACATAAATGCCCAGGAATAATCTTTAAATATTTTTTTGTTGATTAAAATGCCTACAATGTATATGCTCAAACTAATTTTGGATGGGGGCTCTTCTATTAGGACTATGTGAGTCTCAGTTTCAGTCTAACCTCATGAAACTTTACCTCTAACGTGACATTTAAAGACCTCATGGAGTCGTCCTAAGTGAGTAGCAGCTTTAAAGGTACAGTGTGTAGGATTTGGTGGCATCTAGTGGTGTGGTTGCAAATTGTAACCAACTGAATACCCCTACGCTCACTACTCCCTTTCCAAATGCTGCGGTAATGTGATTCGCCTCGCTCAGAGGCCATCCTTACCATAATAGCACTTGAGAAGCAACGAATCAGACGGTGGCTGGCGGTAACACAATTAAACGTGTCGGAGAATTACGGTGGCCTTCAGGTAACGTGAAAGTGTTTGGTTTGTCCGTTCTGGGCTAGTGTAGAAACATGGCGGAGCAACATGCCGGACTCCGTGAAGAGGACCTGCTCCCTATGTAGATATGAAGGACTCATTCTAAGCTAACAAAAACACAATTCTTAGTTTCAGATGATTATACACTAATGAAAACATAGTTATGAATATTGTATTCCATTTCTGCTAATAGATCCCCCAAAATGTTGCACACTGTTCCTTTAAAACTGCACTTTTTTTTTTTTTTTAAAGGAAGCTCCTGCTGACCTGGTCCCAGGTTCTTGGTGTAAGTGATGAGGTCCTCCATGGTCTCCACCACCTCCGCTACTGTCAGATACTCTAGGATACCTTTACACACTCGAATTATCTTACGCACCTAAGACACAACAGACATAATCACAAGCAAGGTCATGTATTCAGGCATTAAATCAAGAGGATTAGAGACAAACTTATTATGAGAACAAAATTCAATGTGTGCATGAGTTTGTTTTGTACAACAAAGTTATCCTGTTCTTTGTGTGGTGTCTGTGTGTGTTGGTGTGTGTCCAGTCTTGTGATGTGCGTCTTGTGACTGTGGGAAGTTGCTCTTAAATGAGGCCAGTGATGAGACGTGGTGATCACGTGCCCAATGTGATTCCACTTATCAGACACACACACAGACACACACACACACACGTGCCATGCAGGCTGGTACATACCATATCCTCACACGCACTACCGCCACACACACAAATACACATCATGAGTTATGACAGAGGGAAGTCATTTGATCTTGGTGATTAGATCTGGCTGCATTTGAGACTCCATTACAGAATTGCTCTAAGCTGAGTTCCTCCTTCCTGCAGCTATATAAAGCTTTATTTCCCTGAAAGATGCCACACCTCTGAAGTAAGAGTGATTCTCAGGTCACACACACATTGATACGAGGAGGCAAACACACACACACACACACACACACACACCTCTGCCTCGTCAAAGGTAAGGAGCAGGTCGGACGTTCCAGACAGTATCCCTCTGGATCCGTCGATCAGGTAATCTCGTGCAGGAACAGAGTATGGATCTGCCTTTAGCATCTGAGCCGCCTGGACGAGCTTAGAGCTCGAGTTCTCCACCCTGAAAACACACAGACGTGCAGCATATATACATTTACCAATCAGAGGAATGTAACGCCTTGTAAATCAAACGGATCAGATCTCATGTCTAGAAAAGAAAACCACCTGTCACTCGCTTAAAGAACTGCTCTCCACAGATGGTTACAAGGTGCACACATAGGAAAGTGCACCAAATTTGAAGATATTTTTTTGTTTAGTTCTGACATTTGAAAGATTGTATTTGAATTAACTGTAATTAAATCTGGGATTCAGAGTTTGCTGTGTTTGCAATAACCTTTAATTCAGTTAAATCTGACAATTTGTCATTAATTAATAAAGTTTGGGGCTTTTCTTACTTGAAATGCCTATTCCTTAGAGATCAATGATTAGCTTAACCTGAAGATGGGTTTTAAGAGCATTTGAATGAAGCCAAGTCCCTCCTCTTTGTGACCCCCATTGGTCAGGGTATCCGTGGCTGCTGGTTCATCTATATTTAGGCTGGTTCACATTCCCAACGCCCCTTTCTAAGCCCTGTGAGTGAGATTTATGGGGTAGTGCCCCGTGCATATGCGAGCGGGCTTGAGAGAGCAGCGTGTTGACCTTTTTTTGATTTGGGAAATTAAAAAACAATCAACAACAGACAAGGAAATCAGGGAGAGAACAAACTGGAAATCGAGTATATCATATGCACAATAAAAGCACACACAAAATGCATCACACACAGGCGAGCAAACACAGCCAGATGTCTAAAGTTGCAGGATTGCTGAGTAGCAGCTCTCAGAGTTCATGTCAGCTCTTTGGATGCAAGCTGGAAAACAACAAGCAGCCTCTCAGCGGTCTGGATGCAGGGAGCCGGACGGCCGCCCGGGTGAGGGCCTCAGAAGTGGCTCTTTGTTGCAGCTGGGAACGCAGCCACGTTTCCTGACATTAAATCGTCCGGAATCCTCTTTTTAACAAGCTCTCTGTCTCTACTGAGATAAAAGTGGATCATTTCCATAATTTTGTCACTGGGTATTTCTGTGAGTGACTGTGGGCCAGAGAGGGACAAAGGGAGGCATTCATGAAAAACAAGAGCAGTGTTTTTTCTTGCACAGTGCTTCAGAGACTTCAGGACTTACTTAATGAACGCAGGAGGCATGTCTCTCTTCATCACCTGGTCCTCGGTGGTTTGAACAGTCTCCTTCCCCACCTGCAACACACACACACACACACACAGATGGACCATTTATTCTATTATCATTAGCTGCAGCAAGAAAGGAAATACTATTCAAGTGAGCACTATTAATAGTCTGAAGGGTGAACGGGTGTGTATCAATTCACACCTATTTCAACCATGTGTGCATGTCATATCGTTCAAGCTTCGAGGGACGTCTGTTATTCTCCATGAGGGCGGGTGGGGAAAGGACGTTTACGCTGCTCTACTTTAGGTCTGTATAGTCATCAGTACAACATCAACGATGCAGGAAATGTTTGCTACATGTAGGAGAGTAATGATTTTCCACATTGAATCAGGCACAAATGATATTCGGGGCCTGGTAAATGTAAACGTATATGCTCTCTTTTTACTGAACAAATCGAACTTGACAGTCGCAAATGTGAGTATTGATTTTTCTATTAGAGCTGCTTGATTTTTTTCCCTACGTCTGTACCCCACCATGATTTCTTTCTGAATGTGGTTCAAACTAAAAACGTTGACGTTTTCATGCCAAAAGAAATATTTTTCTTATAGATTTGGTTGAAGGGCCGCACGGTGGTGCAGCGGTTAGCACTGTCGCCTCACAGCAAGAGAGTCGCAGGTTCAAACCCGGCTTGGAGTTTGCATGTTCATGTTCTCCCTGTGTTAGCATGGGGTTTCTCCGGGTTCTCCAGCTTCCTCCCACAGTCCAAAGACATGCAGGTTAGGTTCACTGTTGACTCTAAATTGCCCGTAGGTGTGAATGTGAGTGTGAATGGTTGTCTGTCTCTATGTGTCAGCCCTGTGATAGTCTGTGATGTACCCCGCCTTCGCCCAATGTCATCAGGATCGGCTCCAACACCCCCCTGTAACCCTGAATAGGATAGTGGTAAGTGGTTATGGATAATGGATGGATAGACTGGTTGCACACAATTAATGTTCTCGCTCAACAAATGCGTGAATAATGTAAATGTAGAGTTTCTATTTTGGAGTCAAACATTTCAACGTCACTGACAAACACAAATATTCATATGCATTCATGTCCTGCTGCGCATGTTATTGAATTAAGCAATTGCACTAAAACATTATCACCTCTACATTGACTATATTTAGGTGGTTTCAATATGAATAACTATTTTTTCCCTGTTTTGTCATGAAATTGCATAACTCACTTGCATACAGACAAAGAGTCACAGTGCGTAACGCATATGTGCGCACACACACACGCACACACACACGAGATGCAATTACAGTGAGATGATGACATCAGTCTCTTGCTGCTGCGTCGATGAAAGTCAGTTAATAGACTTTCTGGCTCCAGAGACTCGGGAGGCAGCCATCACACAAACAACACAGATTCACCTACACAACACTGAACCTCTTTGCAATTATAGACATTTATGCTGCTGTCGACTATTCTGGTCATACACTAAAATATATAGCAAGAAAATTGTCAATGCTACTCTAGTTTGTGCTAGTAATGCATCGATAACTAATGCCATTATCAGTGGTTGTATTTTATGAATCAGTTTTTTCATCTCAGTGTTACTAATGTGCGCAACTCAAAATAACTCTTACTTTGAAAGGACCAGTCAAGTTAAAGTTTTTAAGCATGAACTTGAACTAAACATCAATAAACCTTTAACCTATAGACACCAATAACATGCAATGATAGTACTTAGAGGATGAACTTTATGACGACCCCCTCTGCCCTGACTGTTGCTTGGCTTGTGTGACTGCTGTCTTGTAGATGGGCGTGGCAGAAGGTCATCAGTGAAATGGCAACACCTGAGCTCATCAGCAACACTGGCAACACCTGGGCGCTGTGTTCTCCTTTAAAAACCCTGTTGGAGCTCAGTTGCTGGTTCCCTCTCCTTCTTGAAACACCCATTTGGCTTTGGGTTGGTGTTATGGTTTGTGTTGCCGCACCAAACAACATTGCACTCACACACACTGCTGAATTTACTGATTCCACATGCCACTATTAGTTTAAGTCTTCCTCTTATGTTTTCTTTGAATTAATAATTTCACTGGCTTTGTTGTGTGCATCTCCTTCTTTTGTCATGGCCATGCGGCCTGGTTTGTGACAGCTTTTACACATAAATAAGATGTGTTTCATGATCATTGTACCCCTTTCTAAATTAAATGTATACTTTGGCATATAGTCACCTTCCTCATCGTTTTAAATTAATTTAGATCTAAATCTGTATGATACTTTATGTCTGGCAGGGCTATATGAATGTACACAAACACGATCAAAACATCTGAAGGGTTACAGTAAATGTATCTTTGTGAATTTCCTTGTTTGAAAAAGGAAGGGAGTTTGCCAACTCTAAACTGAGTGGAATGCAGCTCTACAGGTAGAGCGCGCCCTGATGAAACACTCCGGACGAAGTCACGCCAGGTGACGGATCAAAGAAGAGCTGTGTGAGCTCCTGAGTTTCCTGTAAGCAGCAAAGCTTGGTATCGATTATTCAATACATAGTTAATGAGAAGTTAAGAGGTTTGCTGGACGCACTGACATTGTGATGTGTGTGGCTGATCAGCGGGAAACAGACGGCTGCTGTCAATCAAAGCTGACACAATACAATACAGTCTCATCTCAGATCCACAGACATCAGCTCTGATGTGGGTGCAGCATTCATACTCTCTTTTTATTAACATATTTAATATATCTAACAGTCCAGTCCAATCAAAGAATGATGGCAAAAGTCCTGCAAGTATGATTAGTAATTCTTTAATTAGAAAATGTCTTGGTCTATTTTAGTCTCTACCAACCCCTCAGGGAAATATCTGGTTCTTTAGCTGCTAAATGCTTCAATATGTTCACCAGCTAGTCGCTAACTTTGTCTTTCTGCTGTTTGGTGCTGAGCTGGTAGAGTACAGCTGCCTGCTAAGCGGGAAACAAAGCTGACGAGAGCTGTGAGAGCGAGCAAAAACATTAACGGTGCTAAAATACGAGATTGGGAGTATTTCTATTCCATCTCAACGGTTCTCAACATGGTTAAAGCGAGCCGCAGCTTGGAGCTAACAGTGCTAACTGGGCTAACAGTGCAAACAACGTCGAACGTGCTGACGGAGATAACAGTGTTTACGTGAGGGAGAAATGGAGGCTGTGTGCTACGCTTCCGCGACAATGTCGTCGGTCGGGACGGCGTTATCGGCTGTAAACCGCTCTGTGAGAGCAGTGCAGAGCAACGGCCGTGAGCTAGCCAGTGGGGCAAGCTCACATGCATTAAAGGCACACACGGCCGGCCCGGCGATGTCAACAAAGCACGGAGAAGCTCGGATTTCAACACACACAGAGGGAGTGTGACTTCATTCTCTGCTCATGTAGACATTACTCCTCTATATCTTTACATAGCAAATAGTTGTTTGCTATGAGGGGTGGAAGTAACAAAAACATATTGATAAAAATGCATGTGATGAAAGGTGGAAGTAACAAAAACATATTGATAAAAATGCATGTGATGAAATTATGTGATCAATTTCTGTTTAAATAAAATGTCTAATAAAAGTTTATCAGATCAATTGACAATTTATCACTCTATTTTTCAATTCACATGCATTTTCATCACTTTCATTATTAATTCGTAAGCATTTATCACTTCCCTTTTCTTCAGTTATTTTTGTTACTTCCACCCTTGAGGCCACTTTCCTTAAATGATAAATGGCAATTTTGTGTTGTGAATGATGAATGCTGAATGTGAGACGGGGAAAATGATGAAACATGGCTCTGTTTTCATCATATCACGACTGTTTTAGTCAAATCACTTGATAATTTATTTCATTTCACATGCATCTTTATTACCTCCATTTTTATCGCTTATTTGTTGTTACTTCCGCCCCTCATAGTTTGCTGCTATATTTATGCTCTGGATATCGTAATTTAGCACCTTTTAAATTTACGGGTCGTAAAACCAACACAGTGTGGAGCTGAGAGGAACTACAGAGTTGGGTGATGATTCTCTGTAGGTGACCCCTTTCACGTTACACACAGTCATTTGATCCATTAATCATACAAAAATGTTGGTCGGTGCAGCTTTAAAGACATACCTAAATTAAGCATTTGATCGTAAATTACATAATTGATTAGCAAGATGGAATTAATCAACATTCTGTCAATCAAGAAAACAATTTATCAACTAACTATTTCAGCACTTGATAACACAATAAAAATGGATATAATTCTGCTATATAATGTAAGCCAGGAGTAGATTTAAGGCAGACTGAGAAGCAGAGGGGAAGTGTGGACACACAGCCGGAAATTAAGACTCATCCTGGGTCTGCCAACGAACAAGAAGAGATGGCTCATATTTACATGATGGAGCGGGCTGAGGACAGTTGGTGTGTGTGTGTGTGTGTGTGTGTGTGTGTGTGTGTGTGTGTATGGAGGTGGGAGGGTGGACTATGAGGCTTGGCAGTGTCTGGTCTGAAGACGCCAGAGACACTTTCCCTCCCTCACAGGCTGCCGGTGTCCGACTGAAAGTGGCTATTTCTCCATCCCTCCTCTTCTCTCCTCGTTCTGCATCACGCTGTTCAGACAGTTTCACTCGACACTCCTCGCATCCCTCCTCTTCCTCTCCCTCTCTCTCTCTTTCTCCTTCCAGTGTGTGGTTACTTCACTCAACGGTAAATCTATTTATTCCTTCCTCCCCCTCCCCCATTACATACTCAGGATCTATGTTGACTCCTTCAGGAGCAGCAGATACTTCACAACCACCACCGAGGCAGCTCTCTCTCTCTCTCTCTCTCTCTCTCTCTCTCTCTCTCCGTCATCAGCACAACTTCAACACTTTCAACCAAACACACCAACAGCATCCTTCAGATCTTTAGTCGAATCAGCGTCAGCCCACGCACCACCTCTGACAGATTGAGACTGACACCATCTTATATGTGTGTGTGTGTCTAAGTGTCTCAGTGACCTAGATTTTAAGTACCCCCCACAGCCAGCCGGCCCACCCTGGACGGGCCGGTAATTGTATCAGTGTGCAGTGGGACTCGTGTGTGTGTGTGTTATATCTTAGCTCAAACTGTGTTGGAGTGAATCAGCTTTCTATAATAAAGCACATGCACTCAGACGTGTGTGTATTTGAGCTTTAGGTGTCTTTTACATCCAATTAAGTTTATCTACACACCAACCAGTGCTGATATTACAATCTGTGTTCTCAAGCACCTTTTGTGCTCTCTTTCAGCACCTTCTTGTCACCCACTTCTTACCTCTCACTCCTCCATCAGTGGACTACACGATACTCATCATTTCAACTGCATATAGCTATAGGCATTTAGCTGTGTTGTGTCTCTTGAGTACAAAACACTAAATAGGAAAAGACAGGATCTGAAGAGAGGTATCGGCATGTTTAACGTTTTTATTGCATCCCACTTTCCCTCTATTGCGTTAATATTTTTATCCCTCCATCCAAACAGCATTTTCTCTGTCCGACACCTCCCAGTGTCACTATGTCCTCGGCCCTTATCTGTCCCTGTAGCCTCACATCTCCATCATCCGAGACCCAGCGACATGCCCCAGGCTGCCATTAGCCTCCTTCTGCTCTCTGTCTGGTTGGATCAACTGAACGGATCAACGAGGACAAGCAGAGAAAAGAGAGAGAGAGATGGAGGAGAGGTGTGCCCGGTGGACATCAAGGACTCGGTGCAGCTGGATGGTATCGCATAAAAGGCGGATTTTTCATTAAGATACGCCAATGTGTTTGAGTTCACACTGAATAGCCCTTTTTCATTATCAGTTAATGAGATATTTATCTAAATGATCTTATGTGTCCTTGCACAGGAAAGCAGCAGCTGAATGTGGAGACTATTCAAAACTTTGACAACTACAACCACACTCCATTTTGTGTTGGTCCTGTGATAATCTTGTGGAATTTGCACATTGGTTTGCTACCTCATTTCATTTTATTTTAAAACAAAATTGTAACTTGCACACTTTGTTAATACATAGTATGTCATTGCACACTTTGCTATAGTATGTTATTGTTATTCTATGTTCATATTTTATATTTTCTAAGCTAGTTGTAGTAGTCTGGTATATTTATAGTGTATTCTAATATATTCTTTATATTGTAGTATAGATATTATCTCTAGTGTTGATGTGTATATTTACTGTTCCTGTGCAATGCCTAGATAACCTGCTGCTGTTACACAATCATTTCCCAATTTGGGATCAATAAAGTACATCTATCTATCTATCTATCTATTAGAACAATAAAATATGCCTTATTCATTAAAAAAGTAAAATTAAATTAATTACCTTAAAGGAACAATTCACACAACAAACATATCTGAATGGATAGATCACTCTGAGTACAGGCACTGTAATTCGTATCCCACAAAATCAATTTGTATGTAATCCATGTAATGGTGAACCAGGAAGTATAAAGTGAGGCGAAAGCCACGTAGGGAGGAGGTCGGTGTGGATGGGTAGCTCAAAAAACTCTAAACTTTCGCCCAGGAGACCGGCGTTCGTGTCCTGTGTGAAACCAAAAATCATCGTTGATTTATTTGTCACGTAACTTACGTACTTGAGTAACACCACTTCCCTGGTTATTGTAAGCCAGACCATGGTCTTTTTCTAAACCTAACTAAGTCATTTTTTTGCCGAGACCTAAGGACGTTGATTCTTGTGAAGACGGAAGTTTATTTTGAAAAGACAGTATGCATGTAACGGGCGTAAACTGACCTGGTTGCTGGATATTCGTAGGAAAGAAAAAGGAGGAAAAACTTTTTCGTAAGATAAAAAACGTTGTATAGTAAGTTTGTGTGTTTGAGTGAACTGTCCCTTTAAATTGCATGACTAATCATTTTAATTTAGTGTGCAGTTTGTACTCAGAGGCTTTCCAGGGTAGCTTTTTAATAACATGTCATAAATTGAAGTTAAATGGCTTGATTTAATATGTTTTCACACTGATGCTCCACTTTAACTGGGAAAACAATGGAAAAGTGAAGGTGGACACTGACTGTGCAGAATATTAATGACCTTCCCAGTATGGCTTTTCATAATACAAATGTATTTGACTTACTTCAAAATGCTTCTGGCGTTATGAGTCACAAAATGCAGTCAGCCAGTATTATATATTTTTGGATTTAGCCAGCAGTTTAGTCATTTCCAGATGAGAAATCATGGTCCCCTGCTGCATCTCAGTATCATATCATAATTACAATTTCAAACTTTACTTCAAAAAGGCAGTCCTAGTGGAAACAAGTGTGGAGGAGCCACGACCAGAGAAGCAGCACCAAGGTGATGTGCTTCAGCAATATGCAGTAAAAGTACAATACAAACTTACATAGGTGAGAGCCAAATACAGCTGTCAAGATGCCCAAAGCTTCTTTAAATCTTGATAAAGGCCGAGCCCACAGCTCCACAGTCTGCCACACAACCTGCATTAACGGTCAGAAGTCTGCTCCACTAGGTGTGTCCTCCCACACTGTGAGACACATCTAGGCTCAGACTAACATGGTACCAGCTTCTTTTCATACTTAAAGCGTGATCGGGTGAGTGTTTCCTTCTGTCTGCTGCTGATTTCTCCTGAGTGAGTGAAACCCCGGTCGCCCCTGCGACAATAACAGTGACCCGGATCAGCATTAATGATGTGGTCTGTATTGATTTTTCCAGTCAGTGCATACAGAGGAGACATCATCATCTGACCGAAGCTTGCCTCATTCTGCACAAAATGACCATTTACACTCAAGGTCGACAGAGAGAAGACAGGGAGGAGAGGTGTAGGAGTTACTATGAAGGGAAGAGGTGGGAGTCTGATAAATGACCACAGAGTGCAGCCCATCTATTCTCTATGGAGGTTATTACTAACTGGGGCGCGGTAGCTCAGTCCGTGGGGACTTGGCCTTGAAGGGTAGCAGGTTTAATGCCCTGCACGGACCAAGTAAGGAGTGCGGACTGGTAGCTGGAGCCAATTCGCCTCCTGGTACTGCCGAGGTGCCCTTGAGCAAGACCCCCAAACTGTAAATGCAAATTCAGCACTCGATATCTTTTGTAATTGCTTATATTGTGACCAATACAGTGAAACAGCAATGACTGACAAAATTAACAACCCTATGGATTTTTAGCCATGCTGCAATGTAGGTCTGTCGGTCCACCACTTTGGTCCAGACTGAAATATCTTTACTATTAGATGGATTGCCATGACATTTTGCACTACACATTCATGGTCCCCAGAGGATAAAGCCCAATGACTTTGGTGATCCCTTAACGTGTCTTCTATTGCCAACATGAGGTTGACATTTGTGGTTTTGAGTGAAAAGTTTCAACTCTGTGACATTTGCGTTCCCCTGACGATGAATTGTAATAACTTGATTGATCCCCTGACTTTTCACCATCATCACGGAAGGTTATCAAACACTTTTGGTTTATGACCTGCAAAACTAATGCTCCCCAGATGTATGTTGCCCACAATGCAGAGGCTAAATTGTCACTGTGTGACAATAAAAGCTGATTTACATTTACAATGAATGGGCTGAGTTTCTTAAATTCATTGTTCTATAAACTGCAAAATCCTGCAATAACTCAGTTTAATGAAGCCTATGGCACCAGTGACATTTCCCTCTTTAATGATCACAGTGTGTGTGTGTGTGTGTGTGTGTGTGTGTGTGTGAATGTGTGTGAGAGAGAAACAGCATCCTGTTAATTCAATCAGCACTCGTTTCTTCTGCCCCACAAACTTCATTGAGCCCATCTGATCACCTATCAGGGTATAAAGTTTGACATGTGTGTGCACACAGGAGCTCGTGAAACACGCATGAGCGTCAGCTGTGTGTGTGTGGCACATTTTATGGAGAGCAAAGATCAAGATGGGATTGCAATAAATTTATCTGGAAGCCACATTGATTTTTTCCTTCTACTGCTCCATGTGCAGGGAGGGCAGTGTGATGACCTACTATTGTAATCATGTATGATTGATTAAATGAACAGTCACTGCACCAGTCAGGTCTTTACAAATGAAGTTTGGATGAAACTGGATGCAGACACCAGTGAATTAAATATACACATAATATACTGTATATATAACAATACCTATCAGGGTAAAGTTTGACATGCATGAGCGTCAGCTCTGTGTGTGTGTGTATGGCACTTTTATATCATTTTATGAAGAGCAAAGATCAAGATGGGATTGCAATAAATTTATCTGGAAGCCACATTGATGGAGGTCAGTGTGATGACCTACTATTGTAATCATGTATGATTGATTAAATGACTGCACCAGTCAGGTCTTTACAAATGAAGTTCGGTTGAAACTGGATGCAGACACACCAGTGCATTGACACCCTGCATGGTTCAGACTCTGGACTCACCCGCACCAGGTTGCTGACCGCCGCCTGCACCGCGGCCACCGGCACCGTGAGGTCCGGGATGGCTTTACCGTCCACCTCACCTTCCTCGTGCATGATGACCAGGTGGGAGATCTGCTGGGCCACCGGCTCCAGGATACTCTCGATGGTCTTGGTGTGAAACACCGGCATCGTGAACCACTTTTTACCGCAGCCCCTTGCAGAAGAAAAGGCTGCTGGGTCGCTCCAGCACTGAAGATCCTCTTTCCTCTTCCTCTCCTCTTCCTCTCTCCTCACCGTCAGACCAAACACCTCATGCGTCCACCTCTCCTGTGCACCGTCTCCTCTGGTGAGCACCGTCTCGGGTAAAAGGCTGCTGGACTCAGACGGTCGGTGTCCTCCGGATCGTGACAGACAGAAGGAATCACCGCCCTCCTCCGCCCAATCACAGCCGAGGACTACAGCTGCCAGGCGGGTTGGTGGTTGGTGCTGGTGCGCACTGACGCTCTCCTCTGCACGCATACGCACACTTACGCATGCACACATCAAACACACACACACACACGCACACACACTGCAAGTGAAAGCGCTTCCCAAATTACGTCATGCATGCCAGTGGACCCCAATAAGGAAAAAGGGTATAACTTAATGGGAAGAAATTATGATTGCAAGATATGGCAGAGGAGGGAGGAAACATCAGGGAAAGGTTGTAACAGTGTTTGGAAACCGCTCTGTGCAGCCTGCTAAAGGTCAACTTCACATCCATGAAACCACACTGGAGGATGTTTTCTGGAGCTGCACTAAACTAAAGCCTTTCTGGAATAAAGTAAATGTAACTATTACTGACATTATGGGATATGCTATTCCAAACAATTGTGCTGTAATGTACCTAGGGAACATTGAAGAGGTTGTGCATGGAGCAGATAGATATCTGGCAAAAATTCTGCTCATAGCCAGCAAAAAAGCTATAACAAGAAACTGGTATAAAGCGGAACCTCCAGAGAAAGATCACTGGTTTGAGATTGTCCGTGATATTTTTTCAATGGAAAAGCTGACGTACCAACTAAAAATGAAAAGCAATATCTTTGACAAGAACTGGGGAAAATGGATCATTTACATGCAACATTAAACATGAGACATGTGTTGTTGGAGAATATATACATGTTTAACTGTTTTTGTTAAATGTTGTACTGTTAGCTGAATTTGTTAAGTGTTGTATTGTTTTTTTAATTCTGTATGGATGCTCATGATGTTCAACCCAGAGCTGAAAATGCAAAATAAAAATCAAAGTTTAAAAAAAAAAGAAACCACACTGGAAGAGATGAGATCAGGAGCTGCACCCCTATATGTTGGAGAAAACTGGTGGTATGTTGTCTTTTAATGAAGCTTCAAACCTTTATCTGACATTTGATCATGTGCTCATTAAAAGGTGTGTCAGGAGTTCATGTCTCCGGGCCTAAATGTCCACATCTAAATAAAGATTCAACTTGCTGCTGGCTGGCTGCTGCAGCTCAAAGGAGGAGAGACAGTCCAGCAGAAGGAGACGTATACAGATCCTGCACCGCACCCAGCCACACTACTGTTTCTCCAACTTCCTTTATTTTCCTGGATGAGCAGCTGTCCCACTGGTTTAACACCCACCTGACAGGTTGCACTTGATATTGTGCTTGCATTTAAGTGAAAGAATCACATGTAACTGTAACGTATGGGTGTGTGTGGTTAGGGTTATGCCTCTGCTCCTCAGATGTGAATCTGTGTTGGGGAAACTGGAGACCCCGCAGCAGAAACATGGTATTTATACCCTGAGACCCGGTGCCCAACGAGCCTTCAGCCAAGAGACCAGAGACCCCCCTGAGTCTGTGTGTGTGTCTCTAATGCGGGTGTAGACAAGCGGCTGCTAACCAAACCAGAGAGACTGGACACTCTGGTCCACCTGGTTAGACCATAGACCCTGTTACTCTTCTCCTCTCCTTTCCTTTCCTCTCCTCTCCTCTCCTTTTCTCTCCTCTTCTCCTCTCCTCTCCTCTCCTCTCCTCTTCCTAAGGAATTGTCCTTAAAGAGGAGTGAGACTCGTACTTGCAGCATCTCGGATCCATATATGGATGGAGTCAGAGTAGAGGCGCAGTAAAGTAAACTGCTCTCTGTGAGTAATTGAGGGCGAATAGGAGGAACTGTGACTGGGCTCCAGTAGCACTGCTGTGAACTATCTGTATATGTGGACTTGTCCAAACAGACTTTGATAGAAAGCATTGCAGCACGTTGCTTAGAGAGGTTTTGAAGTATGCTTTCAATAATGACGCGATGACCAGCTGGATCGTGGTTGTTCAGTGCAACAAAGTGCAGCTACTACAGTAAAAATGATTACACCACTATTCATCCTTCATCTCTTTGTGTTGCTGTTGTATATGTATCTGCATTGATGGATTGTTTGTCATGATTGGAGCAGAGATGCTCAGCGTTCCTGTGAGATGTTTCTTTATTTGGGAGGGGTGTGGATGTTGGAGGTATGGGGTATTAGAGAAGTGTGAGTCAGTGGACAACCGAGCACGTAAACACTCGCTGCTCCACACTGAGACTTTCCTGGGAATCATAAGTTGTCTGACAAGAGGTGCCGCTCTGCCTCCTCAGCATAACCATGTTTAGTAGAACTACTTTCGTTAGTACCATGCTGCATATGGATATAAACAACAGTTTGTTACTGGGTCCTTCAATAAATAGAAGAATGAAAGTGTAGAATAGTACTTTGCCTTCATTACAGCTGATTTTGGGACAGAAACTATGTGTTTGTACACCGAAATTCAGCGCTCGACATGTTTAGTAATTGGTTATATTGTGACATGACATTTTGCACAAGACATTCATGTTCCCCAGAGGATAATGACTTTGGTGATGCCCTGATTTTTCTTCTGTTGCCACCCTGAGGTTGACATTTGTGGTTTTGAGTGAAACGTTTCAACAACTATTTGATCGGTTGTCATAAAATATGGATACACACATTTATGTTCTCCTCACGATGAATTGTAATAACTTTATTGATCCCCTGACTTTTCTTCTATAGCTACGTCATCAGGTAGAGTTGACTTTGGTTAATGACTAAGTACCTGCAAAATTATTAAGATGGTGAACATGGTAGACTAAGCATTATACCTGATAAACATCAGCATGTTCTTGATCATTAACCACGTTAAACCTGATCTTTAATTAATCTTTATTCTTATTCTTTTTTTCACTGTTTTTGTCCCACTCATCTGCTTTATTTTTCATTTTTTGCCTTTTTATGCTGAAATAGTTTTTGTAAAAAACACACCGATTTGTAAAAGACATCTCTGCTGCACTGATGAACAATGTTGTTTATTTATGACCTGAACTCTGAAATGACAGGATTCAACTTCACCAACGTCATTTTTTTTTTATAGAGGAGATTCACTGTGAAGGTTTTAAACAATGGTGAGAATGATTTCCTGTACTTGCTGTGTCCATGAAATGCAAATATAGGCTGAGAGTCAAGTCAGGCAACAAAAAAGCGAGATAGCTTTCTCATGAGTCATTTACAGCTTGAACCACCAGCCCAGCTGCTATCAGTGTTTTCTTGCAACTACACTATATGAAGATAAATCTGCTGCAGTCAATTTATGTTTAGTGGAATAATTCATGACTTCTTCTTAGAGATACAAGAAAAAAGCCCTATTTTTTTTACTATATGCTTTTGGGAATCAAAAAATTGTGGTAACTGAAGAAATAAGTTTCATATCACACCATAAACCTCATATTTAGTATTTCTAGTTTGCATCACCACACTGCTACATTCACTGTATGTAAAAAGGGTAACAAGTACCTACACCTGTCTTCAGTTATGAAGCTTCTGACTCAGTGTGGATGCTATTGTTGTTTATACTAAAATACTTGTGATCTTCAGTATGTTTGACATGTATTTGCCTGTATATTTTTTTTTTACCCAACAACGCCCTCCAGTGTTTCTTTCACTAAAGGACATACTGAACTGGATTGAACTTGCTCAAACTGTCTGAGTATCAGACTCAGTTGTTTTGGATTTCTGCATTTCTGTTCATTTCATAAAATACATATTTTACTTGTTAGCAGATGCTCACTGCTCTTCTTCAAACATACACTATGGACTCAAGAGCAGTGGGCCGACTGTAAGCAAGCAAGTGTGTGTGTGCAGTTTTACATGTGTTGAAGAGTGTGCACATGCAAAAGAGATTAATAAACACAGTGAATATGAAATACAAAATATTTTATTTATTATTTAAAAAAAAAAAGCTCAACAGTAGGGCCAGCCTTCTACAAGAGGAAATGCTCATTAAATTAAATTAGATAAATAAACTTATTTTCCAATAGCTTGTTTATACTCTTAGTATAAAAAGTTCACGCACAAGTAATACAAAATATACACTATATACAGTAAAACATATTTAAAATTAAACATTCACTTAGAACTGTTGCAGTAAATCTTCACTGTGCAAAACTATTCTGATTTTACATTAAGAGCCCATTAGCTACAAAACTGCTGCCAAACGTTCCTTTAAGAGATGAAATGCCCATCTTTCTGCCACAGTTTCATTTTGTGGGATACATGAATCCTGTGGTGTATTTGGGGAGCCTTGTTTTGGCTGCGATCCACTTGTTGTAGTTGGTGACTTGTGTGTAAACTCCTGGTTTGTTCCTGCTGGCACAGCCCTCGCCCCAGCTCACCACCCCGAACAGAAACATCCGGCCTGACGCTTCACACACCAAAGGACCGCCAGAGTCACCCTGTGAGAGGAAGACGCAACAGTCAGTCAGTGCTCACAGTATGAACACAAGATCCAGTTATATAGTATGTTATTATGTAAAGGCATTAATTATTTATCAAATTATTTTATTCTAGGCAGAGCCAGCATTTAGACAATGACACAAAATTCCTCCATTGAAACCTTGAATAAGAATAATTATTGGTTGACAGGCAGGTCTTTCACACAAGATAAACCACTCTTCGGATGTATAATAAAGTCACAAAAATGTGTGATACATTTCTGACTTAACATTGGCAATGATTTCACAGAAATAATACCATCATAATGAATAAAACATGTGAAAAATAATTTGTACTAAGATATTTAGAAAATGCAACAAAAAGTGAAAAAGATTACAAACTCAGAGCATAAGAAGAGGATATAATCTGTCTAAAATGGAAAGAGTGCTCCTCAGATCTCCTTTAATGCTGCTGAAGCTTGAAACGTGTTGCATATTTGTATGTTAGATTACAACTTCCTCTAAGTTCTGTCTTTGTGCAGACATTTAAAGCAAGACACTTGTTCATACACTTGGTTCTTTGCTCACCTTGCAGGCATCGGTGCTCCAGTCGGGGCTCCCAGCACAGAACATGTTCTTAGTGATGAGATCTCCATAGTACGACTTACTTGTGCAGTCAGTCTGGGGGAGCAGTGTCACCTCGGCCTGCTTCAGGTACTGAGAGTAATGCCACGCTCCTGCAGACGACACAGTGTCAGAATCAGTGAAAAAGGCTGAGAGATCAGTCATGAATCTGTAGGTTAGAGGTCCTGCAGTACATACCGAATCTCTCCCTCCCAAATCCTGCGATGCTGCACTGAAACCCTGCAGGAAGCTGAGTGTGAGACGGAGGAAGACACACCGTCCGAGCAGACGCTGACTTCACTGCACATCCTCCGTCTCTGCTTTTGATCTTCAACAGGGCTGAAATGCAAAGACAAACACATCCATGAGTCCTGCCCTTACAAAAAAGAAGTACACTTCAAGTTTTTTTATGAAGTAAACTTAAGTATAGTTCAATTATATTCCCAAGTATACTTTATGTAATAAGTATACTAATGTCAATGTTCTAGTAGTATACTTGTAAGTGTACTTCTTGGGACTAAATTGGCCCACTTTTTAGTTTATAGAAGTATATTTTTAAGTATATTTTAGTAAACCTTGAGTACACAACTAGTTTACATCCAAGTTGTATTTTGTACTGCAACTATAATATGAACTATACTTCAAGTGAACTTATAGGTATACTGTTAGTTTACTAGTTGTATACTTGTAGCCCACTTTTTAGTTTATGAAAGTACGCTTTAAAGTATACTCTCAGTAAACTACTATTTTAATAGTTTTTACTGCATGTATACTTTCTAGTTTTCTTTAAGTTAACTTATCCAAATATACTTTTCTGTATACATTTCAATCTATGCCAAGTATACTTGGACTTTTCTGTATACTTGCCAAGTACACTTAGACTTTTCTGTATACTTGTCGGTATAAGCCAAGTATACTTATGTATAATTTTGTTAAGTTTAACTCTGATAAGTAAATAAAAAGTAATCTGAAAGTATACTCTCTTAATTTAAGTTTAAAAGTATACTAATAGCACACTTGAATACACGTGTTCTTTGTAAGGGTGCACACAAAGCACCCATACAACTCTTTATCTACCTCACACACACACACACACATGCACACAGTATAATAGTGCTCACCTATGTCATTGTTTAAGTTGGACTCGTTGAATTGTTGGTGGATGATCAGTTTTTCCACAGTGAATCTCTGCTCCCTGTCAGCATCTGTGTCATTGATGGCAGTCTTCCCCAGGTACACAAACAGACGCTGGATGTCAGTCTTCGCACTGAACAAAACACAAGTGTGTAAACATATTACATATGAGTCATAATGGCATCATAGTATGAGTATTGTGTTTTCTGAGAGTGTGTGTGTTTTGTCTCACCCGTCAGAGAAGCAGTGTGCAGCCGTGAGGACCCAGCATGGCGAGATGAGAGAGCCACCACAGAGGAAACCGCTGCGTTGATGAAAGAGAGCAGCGACCCATGGGTGCGACTCTATGGGTGTGAAGGAACCACCCACAATTTTGTGCATCCTCCGCTCAGACCTCTCGCCACAGGTCAGCTCTGCAAGCAGAGACACACAGGACGAGTCAGTGAGTGATGATGAAGGGAATCACAAGATGAGAAAACAGTGTATTTAAACAACAAAGCTACCTGTATCCACAGCCGCTGGAGGTTTTACTGTTGGTTTAGAACCTGTGTGGGAGCAGAAAACAGAGATCATTAGAAAGATGCAAATCATACAATACTTCAATGATGTTTAAATCTTCAATCAAATCTTACATCTGGGAATATCACAGAATTCTCTCACAGTCCTCCTTCCTCTTCGGACACGGCACCACGGCATCAAGCTCTGGTCGGGATTCCTAGCAAGTGAAATAATATTAAACACACAGTACCTCTCTTTAACATACTGTAGGTCCCATATTGGTGATTTAAAGTATACCTGCAGTAATTATGGTTGCCAAGTCCCTTAGATGCTCCTGAAGGGACTTTAAACTTGTTCCAGTTGAGACATCTGCGGCCTAATGCTGTCTCGGAAACAAATCCCCTGTATCTGCTCCCATCCCCGGACCGACACATCTCTGAGGATCACATTACAAAGAGAGACGAGAACATTTAATGTCTCTCACCAGATGCAACACAGAATATGAAGTGTTGCCCTGACAGTTGGCTTACCTCCGTCAGTGCCCTTGGGTATAGGTGACCAACTCTTTTTTGACCCTCTTCGTGAAAAAGCCTAAAAAGAAACACAGACAAACTCGGTTGAGTCATATTCATAAAACCATCTGACACTTCTTGGTATGACTATTACACCTAAAGTTACTTCCTTTTATTATTGCTTACCACGCCGACGCTGAAGGCCGCAAGGGTGGCGAGGATGACTAAGAGGTTCATCTTCATTTCTGGTTTTACTTCTCCTTATTGGGGATATTTTTGTCTGAAGATGGACTCTAAAAAAAGAAACAAAATTACAGAAATGGAACCAAATATTGCTGTGCCCTTGTATGGAGTTTATCTCAAAACACATGACAGGACAGAAACAAATGTGACATATACTGAACAGACATGTGCTTTCTTTGTCTGTGTGCTCCCATCTTCTGTTTCACACGTCTGTTGATTGCACGTGGACATTTATGACAGAGGAGAAGGTTTTAATGTGAGAGCAACAGATAGAGCATGCTCACTGTACTGTAAACACGGTCTCTATCTGTACAGTGAGTGCAATATCAATTTAGGTTAGTTGATTACTGCATGACATGCGCACACCATCACATCACAATGCGTACAGTATCATAGACAACACAACACAAACATTGAATTTCTAGATATTTCTATGACAAACTTGATAATGACAAAAGAAAATGGTTTTATGGTTACAACTTTACTTTTGATGCACAATTCCTGTCACTTTCATGTTACTTTTTTTTTGTTGAATACGTTTTTAGCATTGAAACATTAGTCCCTGTGTGTTTGTGTCCTTTCTCCTACAGTATCTGTGTGAATGGTGTATAAATAAAACTGACTTAAATTGACTTATCATTCATACAAGAAAGTCTTTTAACATTTTGCTGAATGTCACAGTCCAGGAAGATTTGTTACCTTTCTGTCCAAACTTGCAATCCTGATGGAGCTCTTTGTTATTTCTTCAAGCTGAAGTGACGGTTATCTCCTCTCTGTATCCTCTCTGATGTGCTCCTGTGTTGAGGCAGGACTCAGATTCACGCTGCTAGCTGCTCTGGTGTTGCAGTGCTGGTCCTCCCAGCATTACCTCCCTTTAAAAACACACAGGCTACAGGTGGGAGGGGTTTAGGAGAACAAATGAAAACATCAGTGGAGCCCAATTGCTGAGCAGCAAAGTCTTGACCAAAGAATTTGTCATGTCCTGTGACACACACACACAAACTCCCTTCCTTCCCCTTAAACCACAGTGATCAAAGCAATTTATCCAAAATTGGTCATGTGTAGAGCTGCAGCTGTGTGTGCAGAAGAGTACATCCCATTAAAAAGTAGAATGACAGGTTTGAGGTTCATACTAACTTACAAAATGATGCATATGTATAGAAGAAAAAATACTACAGGCATAACATGATGTCTTAATATACAACAAAAGTCTCTTTTTTACTCTGAAGTCTAAGCACACTCATGTGGTCTTGATGGCATCAGCTCAAACTGGTATTTAACACCTTGATCTCTCATGTTCCCTTTAAATTCCCCCTCAAGAAACTGGATAAAACATTTTCTATATGGCGATGTTACATATGTATTCTGTATTTGCTTGGTCCAATGCCTCATTGAAACACTTACATTGATTGAATTAATATGCCATTCTGTATGGCTGTATCATTATAGTAAAGTAAAGCATTCTTGATGTCTTTTGCGTCAATTCCAGATAATTCTGACTGATTTATTTAGACTCTGTTCAGGGGAGTTCCAACAAATGTTAACATCAATGGGTTGAGATACTTCCTCTATTGCATTAATGGTAAAACCACTGCAAGTATTCACATTTTTAAACATCACAATGAGGCTCTGGGATTCATCATCACCCATCATCTATTAAGTGATTCCTTAATTTTGTCACAGTGCATTATATTCCAGTCTCAATCAAAGTAGCATACACCATTTACAGCATATACAAAATGTGTTTGTTGCTGTCACTTTTGCCGCATCCTGTGACTTCATTAAAAGGTGCTATAGACGTGTGGCAGCCGCCCATTCTCTGGTGCTTGCTGTTATTTACCATTTCAACGAAATGATGTTGGCAACAGTTTGGGTCCATGTTTACATCCTGTTAGCTTATGTCATTCACACACACTGCAACAGGAAATAAACTGGGACATGATTGGACTGTGAAATCTTTATAATCTTTATAAATATATGATAAGTATTCTTAAACATATAACAAGGAAGACAATCATCACTTTAATGTGGTAATATATAAAAGCATAAATAAATGAAAAATTAGACCACTGGATGTGTTTATTTAAAGTGATAAAGTGATCTCACTTCTTCTAAGTAAACTATGCATATACTGATTTATACAGCCTCTTGAATCATCTGCCTGTGACTACATGCATCATCAATCAAGACTCCCTAAATGCACGTAATCCTGAAAAATGAAAGAGTTAGGTTATGTTAAGTTAAGTTATGATACAATACGATACGATAATATACGACACGATACGATAAGTTACGATATGATACAATAAGTTACGATACGATGCTATAAGATGCGATGCAATGTGATGCAATGCGATGTGATGCGATGCGATACGATACGATACGATTTGATTCGCTGCGATGCGATACGATACAGCAGGATACGAAACGACACGACATGATATGGTACGATACAATACAATAACGTACGATAAGGTACGATACGGCAGGATACGATACGATATGACACGATATGATACGATACGATACGATACGATACAATACGATACGATACGATACGATACGATACGATACGATACAATACAATAAAATTGAACGATTGAAATTTGTCTTGGACTCAAATGCTACACACATGACAATCATCCTATCATATAGCTGCCTCCATAGTAGTGATGTGTAAAAAAAGCAAAACAACGTATAAACAAAGCTACATGTACTGAAGCACATCACAACAAAAATTATACACACATATTGCACATATTACACAACCAACTTCCTCACTTAAATCTGGTTTGGATAACAGATCAGCTGTCTTTCAAAACATTCTTTGCACATCTTCTAATAATAATGCACCATGACTTCCCCTAAAAGAATAGGCATTGTTATGGATTTTGCATGGGGATTTCTTGACTAACATCCCCCTCATACTGTAATTTTTACCTCATCAACCACTCTGACGCCTGTGTTACTCACATTTCCTCTTCTTTGACCATGACAATAGCCAGATATGACACCTCTGTGCAGGGCAATGTGGACCGGAGAACATTAAGGAATGAGATAAACACATACAACATGCATGGAGTCAGGAAGCATAAAACAATTGAATAACAAACATTCATTAATTTATTGACTCCAGTAGCTTTCTCTGATAAATGTGTACTTTAAGCTTCACACAGGTGTTTAACCGAAAGAAGAACTACACAGAAATTACCCAACCCAGGGAAACCCAGGATATTTGTGGTTGAAGCCAGCTGCAACCTGCAGTGTTTGATTTTGTCTTCTGCCCAGTCTGGACACCAGTCGCCCTCCATATACTGTCCTAAAGGCTCAAAACTCACCTCTTTGAGTTCTTGCATCTTCCCCTTACAAAAAAGAAGTATACTTCAAGTTTATTTTATGAAATAAACTTAAGTATATATTCCCAAGTATATGTAATAAGTATAATAATATCAATGTAATAGTAATATACTTGTAAGTGTACTACTTCTTCAATACTTCTTAGGACTAAATTGGCCCACTTTTTAGTTTATAAAAGTATTCTTTTAAGTATACTTTAAATATAAGAGTAGTAAACTTTGAGTACACAACTAGTTTACATCCAAGTTGTATTTTGCACTACAACTATAATACGAACTATATTACAAGTGAACTTATAGGTATATTGTTACTATACTGTTTACTAGTTATATACTTGTAGCCCTTTTTAGTTTATGAAATTACACTTTAAAGTATACTCTCAGTGAACTACTAGTTTAATAGTTTTTACTGTGCGTATACTTGTACGTTTTCTTAAGTGAACTTATAGTACTTAGCCAAATATACCTTTCTGTATACTTTTCAGTATAAGCCAAGTATACTTAGACTTTTCTGTATACTTGCCAAGTACACTATAGACTTTTCTTTACACTTGTCGGTATAAGCCAAGTATACTTAAGTATCATTTTGTTAAGTTTGTCTCTGATAAGTACATACAAAGTAATCTGAAAGCATACTCTCTTATTTTAAGTTTAAAGGAAGTATACTAATAGCACACTTGAATAAACTTTTTTTTGTAAGGGTCCTCAACTTGCTCTAATAAATCTCTTCTAGATTTTGTTCAATCTCTACAGAGATGAGAGGAGTTGATGATACTGTAGCTGGTGCCTATGTTAAAGACCTCAAGCATGAGCTGCCACATGTGAACAGATGTTATATTCTGTTTTATACTGTTCACAGTAAGTTTTGATATGACAAATCTCATAGAATTAAAGCTTAAAAGCATAAAAGTATGATTACCGCTGTGTTATTCCCCTGTAACATTAGAGTCACATCCTGCACAGTAACATGTAGGAGCTTGTTTATTTCTATGGACAGTGGGAGTTTGCACGAATGTAACACAATGACATCAGTGCAGAGAAAAAGAGGAAGGCTGAAATGAGTAGTAGAGGCCCACAGAAAAGTGTGATTCACATCAGAAATTAAAATAGACTTCACAGAATGGCCCGCTATCTTGATCAAAGTATGGTTGCCTCATCTTCTGTCAGAGATAACATTTTTAAACTCATAGAAGAAAGTCAATTCTTATTATTTTCTATTTTCTGAATTCTGATCATTAGAACTTAAAACATGTGCAAATCATCTCATGCCAGCCATTTTAACGCTGCTCTTACTCCTGTTTCTAAAGAGACAAACACCTGGTAAACAGGAAGACACCATTTATTTTCACACTTAAAGCTATTCACACGTACATCACCCGACACTGACACCGACACTGATAGGAACTTTAGACCACACGTGTTTTCAGCTTCTCTATTTAATCATGAGATACCTGTCTGCTTCCCCTTTCCAGCGTACTGAGAAAAAGTAGATTTCCTTTAAATAAAACTGGAAGGATGTGAAGCCAAACAGTTCTGAGAAGCAACTATTAGGGCTAGTGTGCATGCATACATTTCACTAGTTTAATTTTCAGTCTGAATATGAATATAAAGACAACAATGAGAATAGACATTTTATTTGTTCAACTTAAGAGAGCAAATAAAAAATACATGATAAAATAAATGTCATTAATGGCTGAACACTTGCTAAGCAAAAAATTTGGTTAATACATATTTAATTGTCTGCAGTCTGTCTTGCTTCACAAACTGTTTCACAGAGAGGGGGAAAACATTATAAAAGCACAGACAGTTGCAAGGCATCTTGTTTCATTGTTACCAACAGCATCACTGGCCCTCATTGCGTCATCAGTCCTTAACCACTTTACCCACGTTGTCACATTTGCTGACTAATTGCACATTTGTCATGGCCTAGAGTGTGACCTCATCTTTTGTTTAATTTCCTGAAATGTAATGGTCCAATGTTTATTTCTCAGATTTGTTCGTGCAACTGTGAAAGCTCAGCAGAATTTTTTTAATGCTTCTTAGAAAGTGACCTTTTAAACGTAATTTCTGTTTGTTAACTGAAGAGGATGGATGGATGAAGGATCTCATATGTGTTGAATTTTGCAAATATTTGGGAATCTGACTGAAGAACAGACTCACTTTAAAAAAAACACATGGAACAACTGACTAGCAAACAGAAGATCAAATATTTGTATAGAAACAAGTCATGTTTTTCTTCTGGAAGACCATTTTTCACCTACAATTGTTTGTACTTGATTATATTTCTATTTTATTATATTGTATATTGTATATGCCTCCCCCTTCACCTTAAAGCCTCTTGACTGTGATCACAGTGCACTACACTTAAGCATAAGTGATAAAATCTTGGCTCACCATTGTATCCTATATGAAAAGGGTGATGCACCTTTTTTACCAACAGAAGGCTATGAGGCTGTAGGCTACTTGAAAAAAAAAAAAACACCTCTGCTTTCTGATCACATCCAAACACACCCTTACCAAAAAGAAGTTTATTCAAATGTGCTATTAGTATACTTCTTTTAAACTTAAAATAAGAGAGTATACTTTCAGTTTACTTTTTATGTACTTATCAGAGACATACTTAACAAAAGTATACTTGGCTCATACTGACAAGTATACAGAAAAGTCTAAGTATACTTGGCTTATACTGACAAGTATGCAGAAAAGTCTAAGCATACTTGGCTTATACTGATAAGTATGCAGAAAAGTCTAAGTATACTTGGCTTATACTGACAAGTATACAGAAAAGTCTAAGTATGCTTGGCTCTTACTGACAAGTATATAGAAAAGTCTAAATATACTTGGCTTATAGTTAGTAATAGTAGCTGTGATTACTTTTTGATAGAGTCACCTACAGTATAAAAGTGTGTAATTATAATGTAAGGTCATATGACATTTAACTGCACTGCATGTTTAAATTGAGCTTGGTTTTAAATAGATACTATGCTCCTTACAAATGTAATGAGTTACAAAAATCGTTGCAATTAGTCTGTCATAGCTTTTGAAGATTAAAAATAAACATGCCACTTGTAGCCTAGTTGTTCTCTTTAATATGAAACTAATATCTATTGTGTATGGAAATTGTGTTTGCTGTGAATCTGTGTATTAATTTATGCTTATGCTGTGTTTCTTTGTGTGTGCATTAGGTCTCTCTTCTTGAGAAGGTCTTGATTTTAATGGGAGCAACTGTTTAAAGCAGGGGCCAGCAACCAGCGGCTAAAGAGCCCCATGTGGCTCTTTAGCCACATGGGGCTCTTTAGCCCCTCTCCAGTGGCTCCCTGTGGAGTTTTAAAAATGGAAATGAATAACTGTTTTTTGTTGACATTTTCATTTTTATTTATCATTGTTGAAGGTCGATGGTACGATGGTACGACGGAGTATTAGGGCCACATTGAGGGAAAAAAATAAATCTGAGATTTCGAGAATAAAGTCATAATATTACGAGAATAAAGTCGTAACATTATAAAGTAGTAATTTTCTTTTTTTCTCGTAAAGTTATGATTTTTTCTTGTAATATTACGACTTTTTTTCTCGTAAAATTATGACTTTAATCTCGTAATATCACGACTTTTTTTCTCGTAAAGTTATGACTTAATTCTCGTGATATTACGACTTTTTTTCTCGTTAAGTTATGACTTTGTTCTCGTAAATTACAACTTTTTTTCTTGTTAAATTCTGACTTCATTCTCGTAATATTATGACTTTATTCTGTAAATCTCAGATTGTTTTTCCCTCAATGTGGCCCTAATACTCCGTAGTACATTAGCACTTGGGCCCTCACTGCATTAGACTTATATACTATACTGGAAAAACAAAGTTCGGAAACTTGTGTTTGGTGGATTATTTCTCTGTTGTTACAATGCTAATTGGCATTGTATTTTACATCGTTGGAAAGCATGTTTATTTACCTTCGCAATGATGTCCAACTTGTAAGGATCATGCATTTGTGGGATGAGCAGCACAGCTGATTATGTGGGTAGTGCCCAAGAAAAATTTGCCAAAATGCTCTACCAATGGTAAACAGTGTATTCTAATAAGGCTACCAGGAAGCCTGCAATGACTGCCCTTCACCGTCAGGCCCATTTGCGCTGGTGTCGACAACACAGACAATGGAACCAGAACATGTGGGGGAATGTCATGTTCAGTGATGAGTCCAGGTTCTGTCTGCGAAAGTTGGATGGCAGGGTCAAAGTATGGAGACGACGTGGAGAACGCTATGCTGATTGTTGAACCGATCGAGTAACAGCTTTTGGTGGGGGCAGTGTCATGGTGTGGGGCGGCATCTCCCTCACTGGCAAAACAAGGCTTGTCATCATTGAAGGCCATCTCAATGCAGTGAGATATCGGGATGAGATTCTGCAGCCAGTGGCGATCCCATATCTCCACAATCTGGGACCTAACTCTCGCTCGCCCCCACAGAGCCAGGGTTATCACAGACTACCTCCACAATGTGGGAGTAGAGAGAATGGAACGGCCTGCCAAGAGTCCAGACCTCAACTCAATTCAACACTTGTGGTATCAGCTTGGGCGTGCTGTACGTGTTAGAGTGACCAACACAACCACGCTGGCTGACCTGCA
>CAKAKR010062058.1:24219-38112 GCA_916700685.1 Adelosebastes latens | reverse complement strand
TCGGGGAGGTGGAGCGTGAGGACCCGAAAGATGGTGACAAGAGGTTAACGTCGTGCTGCTGTAAAGTGGTATCGGTGTCGTTGTATCTGAGCCCTTTTGCGAGTACGAGTACATGAGCACAGTATCGGACCCGATACCCAATACTGGTATCGGTGCATCCCTACCTACAGCCATTATAGCCTACTTTAAACTCAGTCTTTGACGGTCAAATTCAAGCTTAAAGTGCTTCACATCTCATCAAGTTGTGCTCAAGTTAGGATCCGTGTCACTGAGATGTTTCGAGCACTACAGCAAAGTTAAAGATATCCAGTATTTCACAACAAAATGGGATTTTGTTTTTAGAGAAAAGTCATAAAAATAAACATAATTTTGTGCAGAAAATTTAGTTTTTCATTATGTGACCCTTCAGATTTATCACATATCCATTCGTATGCTCTAGAGTACAGACACATTGGCTGCTTAATTCAGTGGTTCTGGTTCTCAAGTTTTGGTTTTTAAGGCCCAGACACTGCAGGCCCAGAAGGCCGACTGTTGCGTCGCCTCACGTCGCCTTTGTCTTGGCCAAAAAAGTTACCCTCGAACACACCGCAAAGACTACAGCCGACGGCCAGTTAGCACGTACGTTCTGCGCCTGCGTGAGAGGAAATAACTCTCAGACCAGCAGACGGCGGTAGTCTGTATTAATTATTCAAAAAGGGAAACAGGAAGAGTGAGGACGGCGGATATACAAGCCGTTGATATGATACGTTCATGAAACAAAGCGGCGTCTGTCGACCATTTTCACACCACTCTCACACACCGCTTAGCTTCATTCCAGACGGCCATGTCGCTGTGAAAATATTCGTGTATTTGAATGCTGAATCGGCCGAAAAAACTCAGACACGGGCAGACTAGAGCCGACGATGCGGGACACACCGCAAAGACTAGGCCGACAGACGCCCCAAACTGTCCGACAGCCGACTGTCGGCTTGGTGTGTCAGGGTCTTTAGTCGACTAAGATTTCTTTAGTCGATTAGTTGTTTCTTTTATGTTTTTTTCATGCTGAATGACTTATTTCCAAGAAACCTATGAGCACATCTCTGGTAAACACACGATTTAAAGTGTGTGATTCTTTGAGGAGAAACTCAGTTTTACAGATCTGTCGATTAAATCAACTAATCGATTAGTCGACTGATTTCTTTGGTCAAGGACAGCCCTACAAGTGTGTTCCAGGTAACTCCAGAGGTCATTGACAGGTTTCCAGTAGGTTACTTAATGCCGGGTACATGCTACACAAGAATCAGGCCGATTTTGGGCCCGATTCCTCTCGACGATCGTCAGCAAAGCCCCACTATTGTTTGATGGTTCTACAGATTATCCTTCCACATGTTCCTGTGGTGTGAGAACAGAACACCTGCAGCAGGTTGTTGGTGAACTCGTCTGTCTTTTCCACTCGAGTACATCCTAAACTCTGAAGAAAAGTTTAGATTCCTGCTAAAGAAAGTCAGCGGTTGTGGTTAAATAAAGAACTCATGTCTTTATCTGGCCATCAACTTTCTTATCTGCTGTTTTGTTGTGAATCAAAATGTTCTTATTTTCTTTTTGTGAGCAGCATTTCTTCTCCTCATTATGTCTTTAATACCAGGAAAGTTCTGTTCTGTGCACGTTTATTTTTGGTGCTGTAGAGCAGTTTAGCGTGATCCCAGCCCACCGATGTCTGCTGTGAGTGAACATCTTAATCAGCTCTGTGCAGCACATTGTGTGAACCTTTATCTGTAGTGAGTTAGTGCCGGGCTCCTCTCTTTGAGCTATACAAGGAGTGGAATCACACAACACTCGACGTTTCCAGGGTTACCGCTCCTGGCTGCCCGTTGACCTCTGACCCCTCTGGTGAGATGTGAGCGTGAATGTGTGTCAGAGGAGAACAAGCTCCTAGTTAGGGCAACAAGGTAGCACAGTGACCATCTTTCCAGACCCTATTTTGGTAAACATCCTCATTAACACAGAGGTTTGACGTGCCTGCAGAGTCGGATTTTGTTTATTGGAGTCAATAAAGAATCATTTAATGTACGTTTCTCTGTGTTTTTTTCTGCAGGTAGTGGTTGTGTTCTGTCTGTGGGGTACTGATGTCAGCAGAGCTTATGTTTTTCAAGCGAGTAGACCTGCAGATGGAGGAGACAACCCACCACCACCTCACACTAAAGGTGAGAACGGACGCTTTTATACAAACAAGTCCTTGTGTAGTAAAATAAAACAGATGCTTGAAACCAACAAACTGGTGCTTTACATGTTGCAGCCCTAAAAAATGAGAATACTTAACATTACTGGAAGACCATTTGCAAAAGTAGACAGCACGCTTTTAGACAGATTTCCTTTCCGGGCAGATAGGGAAGGGAGGCACGGGAGAACCAGAACCAGGACTGAGCGGAGACGACTGTCAGACCCTGCTGCAGTAAAATGAGAGGTTTTCTAAAGGGAGTATGGTGCTCGGAAACATTACCGCTTCTATCCAGAGGGACCGCCAAAATCAACACAAAATGAAAGTTCCTCTTGCGGCGATGAAGGCCGACCGTTGCGTCGCCTCACGCTGCCTTTGTCTTGGCCGACTAGTTGCACTCGAACACACTGCAGAGAATACAGCCGACGGCCATTTAGCACGTATGTTCTGCGTCTGCGTGAGAGGAAATAACCCTCCACACCAGGTGGTGTGGCGGCGGTAGTCTGCATTCATCATTCAAAAACGGAAACAGGAAGATCGAGGGCGGCGGATATACAAGCCGTTGTTATGATACGTACATGAGACGAAGCGGCGTTTGCCGACCATTTTCACACCACTCTCCCTCAACACTTAGCTTCATTCCAGATGGCCATGTCGCTGTGAATATCCGTGTACCTTCTGTGTTTTTTTCCTCTTGACTTTACTCGTTGTCTCGCTTTCCTCACTTCCGTATCTCTTCTCGTGCACTGATTCATTTAAGCTGAACAGCCAATCAGAGTGATTTCTCTCACCAACGAGCTCCGCCGCCGATTCAACATGCTGAATCGGCCGCAAAAAACCTCCAACACTGGCAGACTAGAGCCGACGGTGCGGGACACACCGCAAAAACTAGAGCGACAGGCGCTCACCGACGGCCCCAAACTGTCCAACGGCCGACCGTCGGCTTGGTGTATCAGGACTTTTAAATAAAAACTGTTTGGCAGCCATTACTCAAAGTTCAGATACCAGTGAGTTTTCAAAACAGTCCCCACATACTCTACTACAGGTATAATGAAACTTTGACAGAACAGAAAGACTATTGCTTGGCTCTGTGTTTGTTTTGTTGTGCACTGAATTGAAGTGAAACCAAAGGCTGCCTGCAGAGTGCTTTGAAAAAACAGCTTGTAGTTATTTGCAAAATGTGTTGTTTGTTAACAGCCTTTAAGCTGCATGAATACTTTGTGTGCTGTACATACATGAGTGTATGGTTCTATTCAAATAAAGTGAAAGTAGGCATCTTAAGAAAGAGAAAAGAACAGATTTATATTTCACAGTATGTTGTCAGCAGTTGTGTCTAACTCAGCCTGTGTCCTCCCTGCAGTCGTCTCAGAGTGGGTCAGCTCAGCAGGCTCCTGCAAGGGGAGGTGCTTTGAGCTGGAGGAGGCCCAACCTCCAGGATGCAGATGTGACAATCTGTGTAAAACCTACTACAGCTGCTGCACGGACTTCAGCGACCACTGCCTGAAAACAGGTCAGTCTGATGTCACAATCACCTCACCTGGGTTTACCTTATTTAAAGTGTTATTATCTGATAAGGATGCAACGTTTTCTGTCCTGTTTGGTAGTTTGACAGGATGTCACAAGAACTGATTTGGAGGCTATGTCAGGCCTTTGGCATAGAAACAAGTGATTACATTTTCTGTTGTAGTTGTATCTTCAAGGATAAGGCTGGTGTTCTTCTATATTTTTGTTATCTGCAACAAGGTCCATGAAAAGATCAAAACCAACAACGTGTTTAGTCTCTCAATACTTTCTGATTTCCCTTCCCTTTCTGTGGCGCGCAGACCCAAAAAATCCCAAACACAAATTTAAATCTTTAAATCTTTAAAAACACCTCACAAATATCAGCTCGTTCGCACGAAAAGGCGTATAAATGCCACGCTAATGTGCAAGGTGTTTAGCATGCAATACGTACATCTTTTGTACTCCGTGTTTCCTGTACTAACTCAAGGAGGGTGAAAAGAGGAGATGTCACGCGTCATCATCGCGTCATATTATTGGGGTACAACACATGCGAAGTGTGTCATACCCCATAGCTGAAGACCAGTGTCCCAGCCTCTTTCAATAAGCCTTGAACTGACTGCATTGTAAATGCATTTGCGTATAAATGCAATGTTAACGACGTCGTGTGACGTAGTATAAAAAGCAAGAAAGACTTCTTATGGTGAAGACACGTGTTCAAGATCGTTGTTGACCGGTGTTTTGTTTTGTAAGTTAGTGACGTTTTTGGTTGACGTTTGTGATGACTATGACGTTTTCCCTTACCTTAACTAAGTGATTTTCTTGCCTAAACCTAAGTTAGTAGTTTTGTTGTCTAAACCTAACTGTGGACGTTTGCGTGGCGTACAAATGACACGTGAAAATACTAAAATATGTACTCAGGACAAATGGAATATCGTGGTATTTATACGCCTTCCTGTGAGACCGGGTTGCAAATACAGTATATAGTTTATTTTTTCTTTCTTCCTCCTTAATTTCCTAAAATAGTTTTTAGCAAACGTTACTGAAACAATGGTCAGTAAATAGTGCATTTGTTGGGGACTATTTTCAGCAACGGATTAATCCATATTCGGTGCTGTATATCAGGTAGGGATGCACCGATGCAAATTTTTCAGTCCCGATACCTATAGCGATACCTTGGCTTTGGGTATCGAACGATATCAGTGTTTAATTAATAAGCTGTATGCCTAACTGTGTGGAAATGAGTGGGATCATTCTTTGTACACTTTGTAAAACTAGGGCTGTCATATTTAATCACGATTAATCACATGATTGTCCATAGTTAATCGTAAAATTAATCGCTGACTAATCGCACATTTTTTATCTAATTAAAATGTACCTTAAAGGCAGATTTGTCAAGTATTTAATACTCTTATCAATATGGGAGTGGACAAATATGCTGCTTTATGTAAATGTATGTATATATTTATTATTGGAAATCAATTAACGACACAAAACAATGACAAATATTGTCCAGAAACCCTCACAGTTACTGCATTTAGCATAAAAATTATGCTCAAATCATAACATGGCAAACTGCAGCCCAACAGGCAACAACACACGATGTATGCATGTGATTATCATGAAGTGGGCATGTCTGTAAAGTTCACATATCTGGAGGTCAGAGGTCAAGGGACCCCTTTGAAAGCGTAAGTTTGGAGCGTTATTTAACCTCCTTTTCGACAAGCTAGTATGACATGTTTGGTACCAATGGATTCATCAGGTTTTATAGTTTAATATGATACCAGTATCTTCACTCTAGCTTTAGAAACGAGCCCGCTACAACCTCCGAAAGATAGTTTGCGTTAATGCGTTAAAGAAATAGCAGTACTACAGTAGCTCCAGTAGAAAGCTCAGTGAGCACAACATGATAAGTGCTTTCTGCTGTAGCTGATAGAACATGAACAAAAGGCAACTTGTCTTGTTAGCCAAAATGCCAATTTTCATCTGATGCTAATTTAAAAGCTTGCCTGGGAGTGCAACTGCAGTTTCATCTTGAAAACATTAAGCGAACAACAGTGGGACGTTTTCCAAAACAAAAGAAGAAAATCTCTCCAAATGAGCTACTTGTGCTTTTACGTCTTCTCTGCTTGTAATAAAACTGACTTTAATCCACAGTTAAAGCCTCAGTTTGATTGATTAAAGCTGTAATAAAGTGATGTATATAACAAACTTTGCTCCCCTCCTGCGTCTCAGCGGGGGGTTTTGAGTGTACGCCGGATCGCTGTGGCGAGGAGAGGAATGGCGACTACGCCTGCCACTGCTCAGAGGACTGCCTGCAGAGAGGAGACTGCTGCTCCAACTACAAGTCACTGTGCAAAGGTACTTATCATGATTGGTCTCTATATAACGTTGTATAACAGTCATTATACAACATTACTCTTTACTCTATGCTGTTGTTTCCACGTGAGGTGAGGCGTCATGGGCGCGGGGAGACTGTGAGGAGATCAAGAGTCCTGAATGTCCTGCAGGGTGAGTCGGAAACTGATGTCAAACAGTTAAATATAAGTGTTTTTGTGCTAATACAAAACATGCTGTAATTTGCAATTTACTAACAATATAAGAGATTTAGGAGCGTTCCGATTGGATTCAGTGAAAAGTTTAAGAGCTTTTGTGAATTTTGTCTTTGCATCCTTCTGCTCAGCTTCATCCGTCCTCCCCTCATCATGCTGTCTGTCGACGGGTTCAGAGCCTCCTACCTGAAGAAAGGAAACTCCGTCACCCCCAACATACACAAACTCAGTACGTCCGCTTTACTTTATCTGAATACTTCACCTCCTATATGTGGTTGTAGTGATCTTAGAGAAGCTCTCGTCCATGTTGTTCAGTCCACTTTACCATGAACTCAAGTCCCAAGTCATGTCCTAAGTCATGATGGACAAGTCCCAAGTCAAGTCCCAAGTTAAGACTGACATGTCCTAAGTTGAATCCTAAGTCAAGACTGACTAGTCCCGAGTCAAGTCCCAAATCAAGACCCAAGACAAGACTGAAAAGTCCCAAATCAGGTCCAAAGTCATGTCCCACGTCAAGATGGACAAGACCCAAGTCAAGTCCCAAGTCCCAAGTCAAGACTGATAGGTCCCAAATCAAGTCAAAAGTCATGTCCCAAGTCAAGATGGACAAGTTCCAAGTCAAGACTGTCAAGTCCAAAGTCAAGTCCAAAGTCAAGACTGTCAAGACCCAAGTCAAGATCTAAGTCAAGACTGACAGGTCCCAAGTCAAGTCCAAAGTCAAGACTGTCAAGTCCCAAGTCAAGATCTAAGTCAAGACTTTAGTCCCAAGTCCTAAACTTTGAGTTTTGAGTTCTAAACAAGTCATAATTGTTTTGCAAGCCACATGGAAGCCTCAAGTATTTGCACTCAAGTCCCAAGTCAAGACTGACAAGATCCATGTCCTAAACTTTGAGTTTGAGAGATACTGAAACAAGACTTTACGGATCAATCGAACACACTCAGCTCTTTGAATACTGAGGTGTTTATCAGTGGCCCTCATCCACCAGTCAGAAGAGGATTGTTGGCTCTGAACTGATCTGGCTTTCAACTGCATGCACCCTCCATTTAGCACACTTTATTGACAGCTTTAACTTTTTTTTCTGGGACCACAGTCATCTTTTTGAGGGCAAATGAAATCAAGTCACCTCCAATCTATTTTACTTTTCCTGCGTCACCCATCTGTTCCCTCTAACCAAGGACAAGAGACAAGAGGAATCAAAAGGAACACCGAGACACAACATGCAAAATGCAGCAAACTCTTTCTGATATCTGTTGGGTCCAGGCCACAAGGACGATGGCACTCATAGATGTTTCCAATACGAGCCAGGCCTTTTCTATTCTCGATTCCACTCTGCTCAGTCATCAATTGCCCCTTTTGATTTAGTGCTTATTAAAATATGTTTTATAAAGTTGAATACTGAAAATGTTTGTTTCCTCTCAGGAGAGTGTGGTACGTCAGCACCCTACATGCGACCAGTCTACCCATCAAAGACCTTCCCAAATTTATACACTCTAGCCACAGTAAGTGACCCTGGGTAATATCTAATTAATTCAATAACAGCCTGTGACGCTGCTGCAGGACTGATATTTAATATATTAAAGTTAGTGACATTGCTCTGTGTGATCTCTCTGCAGGGTCTGTACCCAGAGTCTCATGGGATTGTGGGGAACACCATGCACGACCCGGTGTTTAACGCCACCTTCGGCCTGCGCACCAGAGAGAAACTGAACCACCGCTGGTGGGGCGGGCAGCCTGTGAGTAAACTCTAGATACTAGCTTGTGATTGGATGGGAATCACTTCAAACTTACACTGGTTAGCAATCAGTTACCACCTGTCACTCACTTATCATGGTTGACACAACTGAAACTTTTGTAAATCACAAAATTAACTAGTTTCATATCCGGAGAAATCTTGCATTTTGGAAAATGCATGTTTGACATCTTTCGTTGAATTCGATGGAAAGACAGATATCAGATTTTATCTCTGCTTTTAGTAGACACATTCAGCCTAGCTTAGCACAAAGCCTGGAAGCAAGGGGAAACTGCTAGCCTGTTAAAAGTTAACAAATTGCATTGCAGCAACTTAGCACAGAAAAAGTAGATCTTGTTTCAGGATCAGTTAACTATGAATTGGAGCTATTTCTTGGCCGACGACAGCCGGGTACATGCAGCATCACAAAACTCCTGTGCTAATAAATGTGGGGTTGCCAGGTTTCACCACTGTCCTAACTGTGTGTAACCACTGGTGAACACTAAGTTTGGACCCAAAAGCAGGACTCAAAGACCAAGCAAGCTGCAACAGTATGCATACAATTGGGGCATGCTACTTCGTTATAACATTGCGCCTCGAACTTAGACCCTCTTGCTCATATGTCTGATATATGCATGGATGTTTAAAGAGAGTTGGATACAGCGCTGGAGTAGGGCTGCCAGATTATTGCCAAAATGATAATCATAAATATTGAGATCACAATTATTTATAGATTTTAGGGATAAAATATTTTGCAATTTCACATTTAAAAAAACAGAGCGCTGCTTTCACTTCCATGTTGTGCTTAATTCCGACGGTCAAATGCTCTGAATGTTATCCTTTTACTTTGTTATTGTCATTTATTACACGGCTGTGTTGAATACTCGATTCTGATTGGTCATTCACGGCGTTCTGCGGTCTGTAATTTCTGTATTACAGACCGTTGCTATGTATAACAGACCGTTGTGTTAACAGTATGTAAACACAGAGCTGCTCATACCAGGGGTACATATACAAAGTAATAATAATAATAATAATAATAACAACATCAACAACAATAATATTATGAATAATAATAAATAAATAAATGAATATAATAAATAAATAAATAAATAAATATAATAAAAAATATATAATTGCAAAATAAATTATCATTGGTCCATAAGCAATTTCTCAAAATGAATTGGTTAATATAATTAGTTTTAGCAATTTTAGTTATTGCCTTCTTATTCTTAATGTTTGTTCTCATGGTGCCATATTGACGCAGTTATGGATAACAAAAATCCACCCATCTCTCGTTGTAAATGTGGAATTTTCTCAAAAATAAAATTAACTGTACAAATAACATAATATCGACAGCACACACTGTTTACTATTATAGGATTGACACATAGCAATACGATCTTAAAGGTGAAGCATTGCACTGTTTAACCTTTACACATGACACAGTATAAGAGTGACACGAGATTTCTCTTTTTTTTCTGTTTTACAGATCTGGATCACAGCAAAGGAACAAGGAGTGAAAGCAGCCACTTTCTTCTGGCCTTGGTACTTAAGTTAGTACTGGAATATTTCTCAATAGCTTCAGACACTGAACGCAGCGCTGCACTGGTAACTCACAAAACCTTAAAAGAGGATATTGGTTCTTTGGGAGGCAAAGAATACGGGTTATTGTAAGTTTGTTTATGTCAGTGTATTGGTAAAGAATATATTCTAAAAGCTGAATTTACAATATATAATTTATAGCATATAGATCTATTTCAACGGAAGTGCATTAGTAGTAGTAGTGTGTATCTTTTCGGACGTACCGAGCAGTAATTTACGTCGTCACTTCCTGAGAGCCTCCTTGCCGGTTGGAGACGTGTAACCATGGTAACCCGTACCAACCTCATATGACCAAAACGACGGTTTGTGAGAATCAAAGTCTGAACTAAATTAAAATATTTATATTACTCCTAGCAAAGTGAAATCTTATTTATACAGTTAAATTGAAATGTTATTGTAGTTACAGAGCTCTCTGTCAACGTAACGTTGTCGTTACTACCCAATTGCATTGTGGGATATTTATGCCGCCATAGTGCCCGGCGTTTGCATACTGTAATATTTCACTGGAAATAGTACGCAATTTGTGTACTATTGGTTTCATACTAAGGTTATGATAATAAGCTTGACACTTGAAATGTTGGGAGAATTCAAGCCTGTATACACACTGACACAAATATTATAGAGATGAATACAGAATTAAGTCTGAGCAAAACAAAAAAATGACAAATTTAAGGGAGCTAAAAGCCTTCTTTAACTTAATTTCGTGAGTTTCTATAACAGATATGTTTACACTGATGAGGACACATTTGAAGATCTAGAGTACAGTCCACTTGAGCATTTTCATATTAAAATTTTCAAATGTATTTATTTATTTTATTTGCACACACATAAAATCCAGATAATGAAGAAAAATAAATCTAATTTAAGTCTACAATATGGCTGGACCGCAGAGGGCCAGAAGCCCTAAAAACCCAAAGTCTGTCACTGAGTGATGAAGTTACATGCTGAGTGTTGAGGTTTCCTCATTGGCCGTTACTCTTTCAAAATAAAAAGGCGGGAACAGTCCTTTATGCAAATGAGCCCGTCTAGCACGATGCGTCCGGCTCACAAAACTTGGACCAAGCTGCCAAACTAGGTGATCTAGTTCTAAAATGAAACCAGATTCAGCAGTGACATCATCGCCTGTTTCTCACTTTGAATGTTTTCAGACGTATATTTTGGTGGATCGTTTAGACGGAATAACAGAAAGTTTAGCAGACCGCCATGTTGTTTCCTGTTTGAAACGACGAGCAGAGAACCAGGAACCAATCAGGTGCATTCAACGATCGGTTACGTCAGCGATTGAACGGCCAGTTTAGTGGAGCAACGCGTCCCCTAGTGTCCTCGCCGGACGTGGTGGACATGTACCGCTGGATTTAACATCATGACCACTGACTATTTGTAGAACAATTTAGCCACAAATTCACAGACTGGAGACTCGTTTTTTTTAAGTTTATTGGTTTAAACTGATTTTATATTCACATTTCCTCAATTCATTTCATGTCATTACCAAAGTAAACACGCAGCAGTGGAAATAAATTTGCTCTAAGATTCAGAGTTTGTCTTCGCTTATCAAACATTTAAAGACACTTTTGTCTTTATTTCACAGCACAGACAGATTCGTTTCAGAGAACATTTGCACGCCGATGACATAATGATCACGAGGGAAAAATCCTGAGACGGACTGACACAATGGGACCCAATCACACACAGACACAGGACAATGACCCCCCCCAACAGTCACAACGGAGGCCATTGACGACTCAAACCCCGGCTTGTTGAGGCACTGAGAAAAAAAAAAATCATTCAAATCAAGACAAAAGGCTGGATTTTATATATTAAAAGAACAGTGTGTAACATTTCGGGGATCTATTAGCAGAAATGGAATAAAGTATTCGTTAGTGTATAATCACCTGAAACTAAGAATCGCTGTGTTTTCGTTAGCGTAGAATGAGCCACAGACTGCTAAACCATGGTACCGCCAGCCGCCGTCTGACTTCCGTTGCTCCTAAAGTAGTGTTGTTATGGTAAGGATGGTCTCTGAGGGAGGTGAATAGAATAATACAGGGATGACGTATTTTTGAGAGCCAACCAGGAAGTTAGCGTCGCCCTGGTTCCCTCGACAAAAAGCCAACGGGATTGTTCCATTGGGTTTTGGATTATCGCAGAAAATAAACTCTGTGGCAAACAAACGTTTTGTTCAGCAAGATAATCTCCACAAATGAACACCACTTTATGATTTTTGAAGTGTGAATGCAATCTCTAAAAGTAAAAAGCTAACATTACGCTATAAACAAACTAAACCACGGTCGCATTAATGCGAGTATACACAACGAGGCTGTAAAGGAGGACGAGTCGGCGTGATGATGTTTAGTAGTCTCATTTAGCCACTTGTTTTTAAGACACATAAAATCTTCAAAATTCACTCATGAGGTATTTATTGACGTATTTTATGTCGTAGAACAAAACGTTAAAATCTCTTCAGCTTGTGTTAACCACAGTCCGTATTTCAGGCATCTAACTAAAAACCCATTGACTTCCAGACGAGGGAACCGGAAGTGCTAAAGTGCTAACTCATTTCTGGGTTTTAGGACTCATTCCTGTAGCGCTCTATGACGTTACCACTGTTTTGCACTCACGTTACGTCAGTCTTGGAAAGGGAGGAGTGAGCGGAGGGCTACTCAGTTGGTTGCAGTCTGCAACAACACCACTAGATGCAGCCAAATCCTGCACACTGTACCTTTAATATTATTGATATTGATTGTAATAAGGGTTATATTACAGACGGATCAGCTCCCCTTTTCCCCTTTTTGTTTATAAGGACAAGTGGTTCTTTTAACCCAGTAAGTCAAGTATTAAAATATATACCATGAAGTGTGTATTACTTCTTCTTTCTCTAACTTGACTGCTTTTTAATGGTTTTGTTTCCAGGGTGATTCCTCTGGAGAGGAGGATTTTGACCATTCTGAGCTGGCTGCATCTGCCTGATGATGAGAGGTACGTCTTTCTATTCAGGATTTCTTTAGAAACATGAATTCACTTATTAAAAAAATGTTTTTTTGACTGGAGTAAATCTGGGTCTTTCTCTTCCTCTCTAGTTACCAACACTGATACTGACCACTGACTCCTGTCTAAAGTTTTTAGGGCTGCACAATTAATCAAAATATGGCTTACTGCAATTTTCAAATCTCAGGAGGCACAATGTTTGTTAAAGGTGAAATGTGTGTCAAAATACCACTTTAAATTGAATGTTGTGGTGCTGCAGAGATGTCCTGACCTACACATCTTACGAGACTTAAGAAAAAATCTTTGTACAGATACCTGCAAAAATCACACCATAATCATTTTAATATGTTTTTCAATGACTGATATAAAAATGATCATTCCCTCTAATATTGCTAATCATATCGCAGTGACAATATCAGCCAAAATAATTGCAATTAGATGTTTTTTTCAAAATTGTTCAGCCCTAAATGTTTTATCAAGTTATTTATTATAACGTGTTAACTTTATTATCATAAAGTGGGCATGTCTGTAAAGGGGAGACTCGTGGGTACCCATAGAACCCATTTTCATTCACACATCTGGAGGTCAGAGGTCAAGGAACCCCTTTGAAAATGGCCATGACAGTTTTTCCTCGACAAAATTTAGTGTAAGTTTGGAGCGTTATTTAGCCTCCTTCCTGAGAAGCTAGTATGACATGGTTGGTACCGATGGATTCATTAGGTTTTTTAGTTTCATATGACACCAGTATCTTCACTCTAACTTTAAAACTGAGCCCGATACAACCTCCGGAAGATCGATTGTGTTAATGCATTAAAGAAATTAGTGGCGTTGAAACAAATTTTCGTTAATGCGTTATTATTGCGTTTGACTTTTGACAGCCATAGCATATACTGTTTTTATATATGCATACATAACTTGTATTGTATGTCAAAGATGTTAGTCTTGTTACTCTTAGTCATGTTTATATAAGAAGTGCTGGGTGTTTTATATTTAGTCAGCAGTATCTGGGAGTTGGAAAGAGTCTCTTGAGGATAAAGGTTGTTTTTAGTGTTGAGCAGATTCTGGGTCAGTGAAGATCACCAGCTGATGAGTGTTTTCGTAGTGTAGTGAGGCAGCAGGTGGGTAAGATGCTCAGCGAAGGGTTTTATCTTGTTTACTCATCATGGTGACCTCACAATTCTCTCACACCTGGATGTTTTTTATTAAAAGTCATGATTAAATTGCCAGTGTTGTGTCTCCTCAGGCCGTACGTTTATGCTGTCCACTCGGAGCAGCCCGATACCTTCGGACACCGACTGGGACCGCTCAGCAGTGAGGTGAGTGT
>CAKAKR010062058.1:0-17128 GCA_916700685.1 Adelosebastes latens | reverse complement strand
GATCAGCGCTGCCTAGTTTGACCGCTTGGTCTGCTACGACGAGTGATTGACAGCCAGCTCTCGTAGACGGCAGACTCCAGCTCGGCTCTGATCGGTTGTTTTCCTCACCGGAACACAGGAAGTTGTGATTTGTTTCCCTGACCTCCCTCAGCTCCCGACTCTCAGTCATTCATGTACGTAAACTGGGCGTCAGGCCGTGTCACTGACACGCATCGCATGTTGCTGTTTATAATGAGTGACCGTGTGTTTGTGTCGGGGCAGAACATGACGTAGCTGCACAAACATTAACACGAACATGTGCAACAACACCAGTAAACACACAGACTCTGTGTCTCTGACTCGGAACACGCGTGTTTACAGGAACATGCTGCAGCTTTACAAGGTGCAGCTGCTCACACACACACACACACGCACACACACACACACACACAAACACATAAATACACACCATCATGCATGAATACCTACACAAAAACACACACAGGCCCCAGACACCAGAGACTGTATATAAGAAGTGGACGTAGTCACCGTGAGGTCACCCATTGATTTGTGGACTACGGTTTTGAAGCCCCACGTTCGGCATTTGGCCGTCCCCATCTAGGTTTTTGGCCATCGCCATCTTGGTGTTTTGCCGTCACCATCTTGCTTTTTGGCCTTCCCGTCGCCATCTTGGTGTTTGGCCTTCCCGTCAACATCTTGGTGTTTGGCCATCACCATCTTGGTTTTTGGCCGTCACCATCTTGGTTTTTGGCCATCACCATCTTGGTTTTTTGCAACCAGAAGTGACACGAGAGGGTGGAGCTAAGTACAACCGAACGCTGAATAAGACATTTTTAGGCGACCAAAACTATACAGTTAACTTTCATGAACTGAAAACACACTATGAAAGGGTTAAAGGGTCACACTCACCTCACTTTCATGTTTGCTGTCATTCAATGTCTTTTTTTGCAGATTGCATTTTACATGATGTGTCTTCATCCATCCTTCTCACACAGGAATATTTAAACGAGAGCAACAGCAGCAGCTACACCAAACTATATAAATGAAAACAACATATGTAAAATATATATTTGTCCACTTCTCTCTCTTCGTCTCTCAGGAGGACATGACTCCCGTTCCGGAGGTGTCCCCCGGTGTTAAGTGTATCCGAGTCGACTCCAGAATTTCAGCTGATCACAGTCAGAGCTGCACCACCTACAGCCAGAACAACCAGCTCACCCACGGCTACCTCTTCCCTTCAGGTAAACCTGCAGTGTTAATACGGTTTACTTTACAATGCACAAATATCTCTAAAAGCTCATTCTCATCTGTAGTGTCTGTTGTGGGCTGTCAGGAAATTGCAGTTTGACACAGTATAAAAATATCTTTATGACAGTTTAACTCAACACTTAAATGTTCAACGTATCCCCATACAGGGGGTTCGTATGTGTAAAGAAAAGTTAAGCCTCATTTTTTGTGCGTTTTCCTGCGAATGTCCAGCAACACGTGTCATCTTCCGCTCGTTACATGCATACAGTCTTTTCAAAATAAACTTTCGTCTTCACAGGAGACAACTTAGGTTTAGCCAACAAAATGTACTTATTTAGGTTCAGGAAAATATCGTGGAAGATGCGTCACTTAAGTATGGAAGTTACGTGACTCACATGGGACTTGTACAGCGGTCTCCTGGGCAAAAGTCCGGTCTTTTTTGACCCACCCATCACCCGGACTTCCCTACGCGGCATTTGTCACTCTTTATACTTCCTGGTTCACGATTATGTGGATGAAATACGAATTGATTTTTTTCGGGATATATACGAATTACAGTGCATTAACTTTCGGTGTATGAGAACAGCCGTAAATGTTATAAACTAAATGTATTATTACAGAGTCCAATTGTTGTTGCACCTCATAATTTTCACATAATAATAACAGGTAGTTATGTAATAATGTGATGCTATTTGTTCTACTGATGTGATTTTATATTTAGTTATTAGTAGTCGTTACTGCAACAGTATACAGAACAAACTGAGACTAACAAAATTTACAGGTTAGAACCAGATGTGAGCCGTGAACATGTTCACATCTGGTTCCCACAGTGATTCTGCTTTAATTTTCTCTCACCGCCTCTCTGTGATGTTTCTATGATTGATGACTGATAAGCTCTTGTTTCAACACGTAAAGAGTGTGTGTTGTTTGATGTTGTGTGACAGAGCTGGCATCGTCTCCGGAGTCCAGATACGACGCTTCGCTCATCACCAACATCGTCCCCATGTACCCGGCCTTCAAGAGTGAGTCACATTTTCGTTACTAGATATTCTCTGAGATTAAAATAACAAATTTACAAGAAAAAACATGAATATTCTCTGAGCCTATAAACTCAACATATTTCTGAGAAAAAACTCAGAAATTCTCTGAGATTAAAGTCAATAATTTAGCCGCCGTCTGAATTTCGTTGCTCCTAAAGTAGTGTTATTATGTTAAAGATGGCGGTGTTTAGTAACAGCCCCCTCATTTGCATAATGAGGCAGGAATGCATAAAGAAATGTATAAAGAAAAGAATACAGAAATAAATAAGTCTGGGGAAATAAATAAAGGGTGAAATGCAAAGGGAAATCATGCAGAAATTATTATTATTGTTATTATTATTATAATTATAATAATAATAATAGTAATAATATTATTATTATTATTAATAATATTAATAATAATAATAATAATAATAATAATAATAACAAAACATATATAAATAAATACATACATTTAAAAATAAATATAAACTAAATAAAAAAATAATTCTAAAATAAATAAATAACAATTAATGCAAAAAAATATTTAAAAATAAATACATAAATAAAAGGGAAAATTAAAACAGAAGAGTAAATAAATAAGGGAATTACTACAAAGATAAATAAATAAAGAAGCAAATTAAAACAGAAATATAAATTTATGTCACATTTTATCAATTAATTAATGGCATTTATTTGTAATATTATTTTTGCTACATTTAAAGACATATTTATTTATTTATTTATCGAATCATTTATTTATTCATTAATTTATTTTATATTTTGGCAGGTTCTGTCCTCCATAGTTCTTTCTGTGTTCTTTTATGAATATAATGCTGACATCGGTATGCATCGAACGTTATCCTCATGTTAGACCTGTTGTACGTTTTATTTTGCCAATAGGTTATCAGATAAATCCTAAAGATCACGGTTTCCGATGTCCTCTCTGATGAACGGCCTCTGAGCGAGGCAAAGGTCCTGAAAAATACTTATACATGTTTTCTTTCATGTTCTTTTAAGAATGTAAATAAATACTAATATAATTAATATATTTTGCACTCAGCTGCTCACGCTACCGTTTGTGATGAGGTTGATCTGACCCTGCAAAGTGAAGCGATATTTTTTCCTAATCTCTGAGAATATCCAAGTTTTTTTCTTGTACATTTTGAGTTTGTTTCTCTGAATATTACCCCCCCTCCCCCGGCTCTGTAATTATTTTTTTGTTTATACCTACAATAGCCCTAATATGCCGTCGTAGAGACAAGAAGCTCAGAGAAAATGTGGAGATTTGTGGCTCTTTTAGGTTTTGTACCAAAATCAGGGAGTGTGTCTGTAACAAAACTACAAGCTACAACCTGAACCTGAATCCTCTGACATCAGAATTAAAAGGAAATCTTTTTTTCTGCAGGTCTTTTGTAAAGAATTTTAAGTTATTTCTGCCTCATTCAGCTGTCTGTGATAATCAGATTTATGTGTCCCTTCTGTCTTCGTGTACATCAGCGGCGTCCCGTCGTATCACACGAGACAAAGAGACAGAAATGTGGTGATGTCAGGTCTGAGCGAGGACGGCCTGATACCCATTGTTTCTGTAGAAAGAGAGGACTTATCAGGACAAAACACACGCGCTCCCTCTCCGAATCGCTGTCTCATGCAGATACACATAATTCATCATTGTCGTCAGCTCTGTCAACAGACTGTGTCTGGAGGATTCATTGGTTTTCTTTATTAAGGCTGGAAATGACTGATTACATCAAGGAGGAAACGGCAGGATGACGGTGTTTGATCACAAATTAATCAAACATTTTGTATCTGTTCAAAATTAAACGGTATAAAAATGGTCAGCACATGTGGTTTCCCTGATCCAGATATCTTAACACCAGATGTGAATCGGGTTGATGAGTTTATGAACAGAGATTGATCAAAAGCTCAGTATTTGCTTTGCTCAGTAGCATCGGATCCCTTTTTCTTTCTGTCTGCAGGAGTGTGGAGTTATATGCAGGGGCTGCTGAGGCGTTACGCCGAGGAAAACAACGGCATCAACGTTCTCGCCGGGCCCATCTTCGATTACAACTACGACGGCCTCCGAGACACCACAGAGACGATAAAAGAGTAAGTCTTCAAGCTTTTACCAGTGCAGTATCACCTGTGACTGACAGCCTGACAGACAATAATAATATTATTCCAGTCCCATATGAGAAAAAAACATTAAAATACACTGTTGAGAAGCTAAAACAGAACATACGTTACAATTTGTCCTGATAAAGTAAAGGTAAAGTTGAGCTTGAAGACTTTCAGATGAATTCAATTCATTCAATTCATCTTATTGTCCCCGGAGTGGAGGACAATTCTGGTGCACCATAAAAAACAAAAAAAAAGACAACATGGCAGAAAAGTACTGTACATATGACAACAACAAAAACACTATAAACAACAAGTAACAAGAAACATACTGAACATACAACTAGCCAGATTACATGTGTCCATCTCTGCACAAAAATATCCTTTTTCATTTGCACCTCTGTTATGTACACCTGTCTCAGTCTTTTAGTCCATTGTTCCACTGTAGGGGGTTCATTTTGCAACCAGGAAATAGTTGCAATAAATACAGATTATTTCCATATAAAGGATCTTGTTAAAACAAGAAAATCTCTTCGTTATAGCAAATATTTTACGTCATGGTGGCAGCAATATACTGCTGTACATTTTAATAGATCATCAGGACAAAGTATTGTGATTTTAAAATGTACAATTATCTCTATAATCAAACAAATAAATAATTTGCTGTATATGTAACTCTGACCACCCCGTCTTCTTGGTTGCAGCTGAAATTTAGAATTTTATTTTCAAATGTGTTTATTTTAATTGTCCTTCCTATTTGAAACAGTTTTTGGTTGCATGTAGATCTTCATATTCACTCAGACATATGCAACATCCCTTTTTCTTTGTCCCAAGAATTTTCAAAGAAGTTGGACGCAGGTCATTCCAATACAAAGCTCCATCAGACTGGAATAATCTTCCTCTTTTTCTGAGATCTATTACCTCTTTCCGTTGCTTCAGGACATCTTTATTTTCTCATCTCTAAACAACCTGTTCATGTTTTTAATTTGTGTGTACTTATAATCCGCAAGCTGTCTGTAACTGTGTATTTGCAGTGTATGTTTATTATGTAATGCTGTTTTGTCTGTATGTGTTTTTGTATTTGTGTCTATAGGACCCCCATGAAAATGAGATGCTATATCTCAAGGGGCTATCCTATCCTTTCAATAAATTCTATTGATTCTTGTCCAGGTTCTCGGCCGACGGCCCGCCCGTCCCCACTCACTTCTACACGGTGGTGACGAGCTGCCAGGAGCTGAACCAGACGGTGGAGGAGTGTGACGGAGCGCTCGGGGTCTTTTCCTTCCTGCTGCCACACCGAGCGGACAACAGCGAGGCGTGCAATGTGAGTTCCTTTTTTTAAAATTTTATTACGAGACAAAAGACATTACATTAACACAACAACAAGAGGACGACAAGAACAGTGAGTACAGGCCAGTTAACACATTTCTGCCATAGGATGAGAGAACCAAGTGGTGTGTGTGTCTGCAATGTGAGTTCAGACAGTGTCCAGCAGGAGGCAGCGCCGCCCCATCTGTCACAGCAGCTGCATGAATATTCAGTCCAGATGTGTCAGTGATGAAACAAGACGACACACAGTGAGTTAGAGCTCTGTCACCTGTGGAAAGTAACCAATTACTTTTTACTCAAGTGATGTAACCAAGTCCACATTTAAGGTACTTGTACTCTTACTTGAGTATTTCCTTTTCAAAACACTTTATACTTCTACTCAACTACATTTCAGAGGCTTGCACTTCTTACTGCACTACATTCATCTGATAGCTGCAGCTACTAGTCACTTTACAAATTCTGATTTTACACACAAAACAAACTTTTAAAATATGATGCATTCTAAAATATAACTATATATGAATGTAAATTAATCAGTCCATTATCAGAAAATGAATCAGCAACTCTCTTGATAAATGGTTTGAAGTGCATTAGGACGGCATCTCTTAATGGAACAGGAGGATTAAATACAGAAATCAATATTCATGTGCTCCTCTAACAATAAAGAGAGACTTGAATAATTGTGAACTTGTCCTTTAAGTCACTTTTCATGCAAACATTTCACCGTTTCAGCTTCTCAAATGTGTGAATTTGCTGCTTTTTTATTGTCTTAAATTGCAGTAAACGGAATAATAATCTGGTTTGGACTTTTGGTTGGACAAAACGAGACATTTGAAGGTGTCACTTTGAGCTCTCTGTAATTTTTCACATTTTACATACGTTTTACAAACCAAACAATCAATCGATTAATGGAGAAAAATAACCAGCAGACTATGAAAATAATTATTAGTTAATAGTGCAAAATGAGCTCCACCTCAACCAACTACAACAGTAAAATCCTGCTTTTACATTAATGCATGAGTAATAATAATCTAATGATAGAATATATAATAGTATAACAGTCACAAGGGACATTTTTCTGCAATAAGTACTTTTACTTTTAACCAAATCATGACGTCCAGACAAATACACTGGCATGTCAAAATCATTGTACGTTTTCACACTAGTTTGACAACTTCTATGTCATTTTAAATGCAGGACTTTTACTTGTACCAGAGTATTTTTACAGTGTGGTATTAGTAATTTTACTTCAAGGGTAACTTGGGTGTTTTTCAACCTGGACCCTATTTTCTCATGTTTTTGTGTCTAAATGACTAATAGCGACAGCAATTTCTGAAACTGGTCCAGTATTTAGGAGAACGCTGTAAACGGCAGCAATATGGTGCAATTGGGGCAAGCTGGCACCGTCATGTATGTCTACTTAAAGTGCTTGTTTTTTACCATGACAGGCTCTGATTGTTATTATACATGTCTACGCTCAAGGAGGAGTCTCGTTCTCAAATCTGGCGAGGTGACGTGTTGCCAGAAGACAGCGGTGGAATAGTGGAATACATCCGTGGTGGAAACGTGAGAGTTTGTTGTGTTGGAGTAAAGAAAACGTAGCTCAGTGTTATCTCAAAGATTTTCAATGTCATGGCTGAATATTTAGATGAGTTACACAATGTGGATGAGCTCTTTGAATACGATGGACGTCCGTATTGTAGCCAGAGTATACGGATATTCAGATTTAACAACGAGACTTCTCCTTGAGCGGGACTTGGACACAATAACAAACAGACCGGATCGAGAGAAACTTAAGAAAAAGGTTTTATTTCTCTCCAGGGTTCTTTCCATAATTTTGTCAGACACTTGTAATAACTATCTGAGTCTGTGAGCAGCAAAAGCAAGAACTTTTAGTAGACGTAACGTCACACTGACGTTGCTCACTCGCCCATGCAGCTTGATAGTGTTCTCCCTCAATACTGGACTAGTTTCAAAAACTGTTATCCCCATTAGTCACAACAGCTTTTATTAATTTGTTTTTGGGGGAGGCTGTCGGAGGCAATGATTCAACTAAGTGGTTTTTGGTATTCAGTACATTTCCTGTGATTAGAGACACCTTACCACTGTTCTTCTTTGAGTTACATTTAAAACTTTTAAAGATCATTTTAGGACCAAGAAAAGTGGCACAATTTGGGGTAATATGAGGGTTTTTCAGTATGCTTCAGGAATATTTTTGGACATTTTTCGTTGATTTTTTTTTGTTGATCTCTGACTAAGACAAGCCGGAGATGAAGGTCATTTGATGACTATTAAATTGACTTTCAAATGACCAGAAAACACGAATTTCTATGGGACTTTTTCTCAATCCCACGCATCATGTTAGTGTTCATGACTGATGTGGACGGTGTCATCTTGCACCTCCACAAACATTTCGACATCAGTTTAAACTGACTCATGTAAAGCAACAGAAACAAGACTGTTACTGGAGGATAATGGCAGTCACAGTGAGTCAAAGTGGGTTTCCTACATGTCAAAGACGTCTCATGATGATCTCATGATGCCAAGAGTCAACCAAAAAAGGAGAAACTGGATCTGCATGGTTGGAACAGTTGTAGTAAATTCTTGCCAACAGTGACTCATAGACATATAAACACTAAGACCTAAACAATTAACATTAAGTTGAAGTGTGACATTATTCTCCAGTGTGCTAACCAGTGGAGAACAATTCAGCTAATCTTCCCAGACTCTTTAGTTTCATTCATGATTCAGAAGTGTTGTGGGATTTAATCTTTCTTGATTGTTAAAGGTGCAGTGTGTAACATCTGGCCACATGCTCCAAACAAATAGGGGGCAGCATTTCACCTCCATACAATCTATATTTACAGGCATCAATCTAGATTTACAGGCTGTCTTATATTTTTCACGTGTGGCGTTGGCCTATAGTTTACGTTAGCCATCTGTGTGTTTACTGTGACACTAACCAGGGCTCTGCGGTCCGTGTAGTTTGTTTATGGGATTAAATCCAAAGTGAGCAGAAATGAGAAAACGACCCGCAGCTTCGTGTCGTCCTCCCCGAGGCCAGGAGACCACCCGGCCAGGTGGAGAGTGGTCGTCACTCAGCAGCAGCCGCAGCAACTACAATCCAGCCCGCACAAACCACAGCGCTGGGAGTCATAGTACGTGTCCACAGGGGCGTTTTTGGGCTGCCACTAGACACCAGGAACTTGATTTGACGAAAGCTTTCTCTCATGGGCTGCTGCTCCTGCAGCTTTAAAACCAGAACCAACATGGCGGCTCGTTTGGAAACTTTTTTTCTCGTATATGACAAAAATAGTTCACCAAATTTGTTTCTGAAATCATTTAAGGTGAGAAATAAGCCATGCAGTTGCTGGATCTGTCTTCATTTTAGATCGACAACGGTTAGCTAAAAAGTTTTTTCGTGAGTTTGGACATCTTGTTTTAGACATTTGTTAAAGGGACTTTTTGTAACTTCTTACACGTATAAATTATTGCGGGTCGCTGTTCAGACAAGACTCCAACATAAACTACACAGAAGCACAAAAACCGAAAAGTTATATCTAGTGAAGCCCGTCTTGCAAAACAGTGTCGGCCGCGGTCGTAGGACACGGGGGAGACTGTAGCTTTGGTCTCCAGGGCCGAGAGTCTCTGCTGTACTCTGCTCCTCTGCCTGCCTGCTCTGCCTTCGTCTGGTCAGCTAACATTACTGCCAAGCAGGTGAAATATAGAGTGATATTGTGGTTTTAGCTGACGTGTGTCGCCACACTGTGTGTCTATGTAGAGCGAGCACAAGCACAAGCAACAGGACGCTGACTTTCGTTGACTTAACGGCCACAGGTGTCACTGTTAACAAGCAATTTCTGATTCTTACAAACAGTCCCTTTAACTAACGAAATATTCTGCTTCAATCCATATTTGTTGGCATTTAGCCTTTCAAAAACAACATTTTCACTGCGTTAAAAATCCTATTTGCTCTCCCGCTTGCCGCACACTAGCAGCAGTGTAACAAATATTACATTACATTTATTCAACCACAATAACACAAAATCTATTTCGGCTCGAACAATATTATAGTAAACAAAAAAAAGATCATATTATGTATCTGCATTCGCTTTGCGAATCTGTCAAGACGTCATCACTTTATTTATGTTGACGAAACTGACGAGTTATATTCATTCATCATTTAATACACTGAATCACCATATTCAGATTGAGGACTTTGTTTGAGGATGGCCATGGCCAAAAACCAAGATGGCGACGGCCAAAATACCAAACTCGAGGCTTCAAACCCGCAGTTCACAAACCAATGGATGACGCCACGGTGACTACGTCCACTTCTTGTATACAGTCTATGGTTCATGGTAATGAAGGAACATGTCACCCAGTGCAAAAATGTGGCTCATTGATGTGTTTTTAATAGATTTTGACAACAGTGGAGCTCTGTAGCATAGAGGAAGAAGATATATCAGGCTGTGATGCACATACAATACTTGATAGTAGATACTTTAATGTTGGTTCTGGTTGATTGTTAAAATCATATCAAATGTGTTCTTTTGCCCCGAAGTAGCCAAAACATCATCTAATGCAGCTTTAATTATTATTCATTCATTTATTTGTTTCAATTTATTTGCCTTGATACCTATTTAATGTTCAATTTCTTCTTTGAAGACTATAAAACATGCTGTTGTGCAGCATCGGTCATGTTTAAGCTCTCATCTCTGGCTGCTTTCACTGCACACTGGAGGAAACTTGCACGTAGCACGTGTGACGTCACTCGTAAGTTTCCCAGGGGAGTCTTTTGAAGGCTGTATTTCAGGTTTACCACCTGGATGAATCACAAGGTTTCGGTCTTTAAGTGAGCTTAATCTGTAGGCCCCAACGTTTGGGAACTCTCTTTCTTTTGCCCAAGCTTTATTCCAGCACAGATGTTTTAGTTTCCCCTCGTCTGAGGTCTCTGAACGCCTGGCAACGACCGCTCAAACACAGACAATGTGCTTCCCCACATCGTATTTTTACTTTTACTTTGCCAAAAAGAGAAAGCAGAACGTGACTAGTCTGTCTGGTGAAAGCATTTCTGGGAAATGATTTAGTTAGAGAGGCCATGTTCTTTCTCCATGACACACTCTCTGAGTCACACTTTTTCAGGCATTAAGGATGATTTCAATCGCAATTTTATCTTCTCTGCTCGGGACAGGCCCTGCTTGTTAAAAGCCTTTTGAATAGATGTTTCTGTAATGTTTGTCAGCAGACCCATTAAGCTGTTATGTGCATGATAAACAGTCAATTCATGCTGAAGGAAAGCCAAAACACACACTCCCTTTAAATATAAACTGTGCAGCAATGTTGGACTCTTCAACTATGGAGAATTTCAGGCTCACCTCAGAGTTTGACTCTGCGATTAACTTAGTGTTTACAGAAAACTAAAGAGACTCTTCTAAATGAGTCAAGTCTCTTCTTTCTATCTTGTACAGTTTTTGTGCCCTAAACAATACGGAGGTCAGTGCATCCGTTTTTATGCCTCCACGCCAGCGACAGCCATTATGTTTACGGGTTCCCCATCTAGGTTAAAACTGCAGTGTATGTATTATTTTGTTATTTCCACTCTTCTAAAGTCACCAGAATGCAGGAAACAAAGTCTCTGAGGGGAGGACCCACAGACCCCCCGCTTTGGTTTTGAAATCTTCCCATTTTTTAAGGTCTTAAAGGGAATGTTTGTATCTTCTTACACGTATAAATCATTGCGGGTCGGTGTCCCAATGCATGCTCCCGTGTGGCTACGCTGTTCAGGCTCAGACTTCAACACAAACTACACGGAAGCACCAAAACCTCAAAGTTCTATCAAGTGAAGCCCGTCTGTTAAACAGTGTTGGCCGCGGTCGGAGGACGCGGGGGAGACCGTAGCTTTGGTGTCCAGGGCCGGAGTCTTTACTGTACTCTGCTCCTCTGCCTGCCTTCACTCACACACCGCGCTCCTTCTCGATCATTCGCTCCACTCTCACATGCATGCGCGCACACTCCACACTGCAGAAGAGTTAGTAGCTCTGAGAATATCTAGTGAATGTACAGTGGACATTTGTGCAGAAATAACTGCTGCAGCTCCTCCAGACCAACAGAGATTTCCAGTGTCTTGTGAAGTGACGGGGCTCCACAGCGAGAAACGTTATCGTCTCCGACCAAAACTCCGGTGTCTCCCCTGTTCCCTCCGGCCGCGGTCGGGAGGCTGAAGCAAGAAAAAGCCAACACTAGGATCAGCATTGATTCATGGAGAGACCTTCGTCTGGTCAGCTAACATTACTGCCAAGCAGGTGAAATAAAGAGTGATATTGTGGTTTTAGCTGACGTGTGTCGCCTCACTGTTTTGAGCGATGCTCGTTCATGTCTATGTAGAGCGAGTACGAGTGCGAGCGCGAGCAACAGGACGCTGACTTTAGTTGACTTAACGGCCACAGGTGTCGCTGTTAACAAGTAATTTCTGATTCTTACAAACAGTCCCTTTAAAAAAAAATATTTGTGTACATAAAAAATAAAAAAATTATTCCATTTCTGCCCCCTAAATGCTACACACTGGCCCTTTAATACACAGCCAGGCATCCAAAAACACTGAATCCAGCTGACTGCTCGCATTATTTACAGGAGCTTTCCCCTTCTCCTGTTGTCATGGGAACAGGGCTGAATGGGGAATCTCCTCACTGTTGCCAAAACCCATCATCGCCTCAGCAAGTTGCGGCATGTACAACGTAAACACAGGACTCCAAACATGAGTCACTGGGATACTATCTTCTATCTGGAATACACAGACTGTCAAGTCCTACAGCTTTATATACTGTAGGTCACATGAGTCAGTCAGTTTCGTTGTCAAATAAATGTCATTCCGCATCAGACTAATGTTGATAAATCACAGTTTAGTAACAAGCATGGTACGTTGAATTTTATTTATTGGGTTCAACCCAACACAGGTGATTCCCGGGAGCTTGACATAATGTTGCTGTACATTCTGTACATTATGTACAGCTGTACATCTTTGCTTGTAAACCATAAAGTGGTTTCAACTTTCAGATATTTTTTCAGTTTAGCCAAACACTGCCGAAAATAGTAGTATCCTAACCCTTTTTTAAAATCTGCTAAATTTAGCTGCTGCGTCCTGTAGATGCCACTGGAGTTCACTGTAGATTAAACTGGTTTTAATTGAAGTTTAAGGTCACAGAGTTCAACATGAGAGCCGTCACATCTGCCTCAATTCATTTTTGATATGCAGAAATTGGGTTCCTGAGAAACTGAAGAGTTCGTAGAGAACTATGTGAATGAATGCAGCGGCACATGAGCTCAGTTTGTCAATATATCACACTACTGTGGTAAACTGCAAGAAAGAGTTTTTATTGTCGGGCAAAAAGTTGTACGATAAGACGAAGTATTCAGATCATTTACTTAAATAAAAGTACTAATACCACACTGTGCAAATACTCCACTACAAGTAAAAGTCATGATCATATTACTCAAGTATAAGTATTTGCAAAATATACTAAAAGTATCAAAGGTAAAAAGGATTAATTTTCACTATTACATATTATATTATTTGATTATTATTACTGATGCATTCATGTGTAAGTAGCATTTTACTGTTGGTCAAGGTGGAGCTACGTTTTATCTTAACAATGCATCATTCTTATATATAAGCATAAGCATATGCAGCATATATAAGCATATTTTTTTTTATCTAAAATCTTGATCTGTAAAGTAACTAAAGCTGTCAGATAAATGTAGTGGAGTAAAAAGTGCAATATTTGCCACTGAAATGTAGTTGAGTAGAAGTAAGATTTGTACAATACTTGAGTAAGTAAGCCCCTTTTCAACAGCAGGAACTTTCCCACAGAACTAGGAACCGTTTGAGGAACTCATTGTGTTTGAACCGCAGGGACCAGGGTCTAAATAGAGTTCTGGGGACATGATTGCACCACTAAGCTGAGAGGGCGAGCGGTAGAAGATTTCCCAGGGCGTCAAATGCCGATGCTGTTTCACGGCCGTCGGGCATTCGGCACCGCCGCATAAGGCACCCTTTAGCGCCGGTATGAAACGCACCGTATTTCCATTAACTACGTTGCAAACCCATCCATGGCAAACGTTCAGGGAAAAGTGCGCTGGGAGTGAGGTAGTTTAAAGAGAGAGAAGAGACAAACTGGGCGGATGGGAGGAACGCAAAACTTTCATCCAGGAAACCGCTGTTTGTGCCCTGTGCGTCACGTTTCACTTTCACGTTACAATCAGCTGTTTGTTTGTGTCCCGTGTTCACAACATTCAGTTTCATTTTCATCATCGTTTTAAACCCAACCTGTGTAGTTCTTTCCTAAGCCTATAGCAGTTTTGTTGCCTAATCCTAAAGTGACGCCAAGGAGCGTGACAAAGCGGCGGTATGTGACGAGTTGGGATGATAACGTGTTGGACAGACGGCGCGGCGGTGCCGTGAATGAGAGAAAGAAAAGAGTTATTTTCGTATTGTTTCACGGCGGTTACGTTCTAAAGCACAAATAAATAACCATCGCACACTCAACAGGTGATTTACTTTACATCCAACGTGCATCAGTAAATATTGTTGCAGCAGTAAATATCGTAGCAGTAACGTAAACAGGCGAGTGTGTTTACTGCAACCATCTCATGTCACGTTGCTTTTTCATACGTCAACGGATTATTTTGCCTAATCTTCACAGGTCTTTAGATCCGCAGACAACAGTGGGCTGAAGGAACCTTTAAGTTCCTTGGAAAGTAGTTCCAGGGACTAAAAAAATATCGTTAACTTCTTTTGTTACATTCCACCATTGTCCCTTTGTATGACGATTATGGACAGATCCTAGATTTAACACACACTGTATATTGTTCCAGTGACATTTCTGAATAATTCTAGGTTGTTAGTCAAATGGTTGGCTGAAAGGTGAAACAGAAAATGTTTGTGTCAAGAGACTCGGAGGTATTCGACCTTCTTGACAAACACTTCTGAAGAAGCCCCTTTATAATGTCACATAGAAAAAGGAAGTTATATTTAAAGGATGCAGCTATAGGAAGGTTTTTTGTTGCATAATTGTGTCATAAGGAAGTGAGAGAGAGAAGTCCGAGGTTTTTGTCCTTTTTAGGGGAAAAGTCACATTTGTCCCTAAATGAGCCGAACTGTTGAAATCTTCCTAAGAAGTCCCGTCGACAACAATACTCCTCTTGACAGTGACAGTTTTTTTCCTGCCGTGTTCCTCTGAACTGGAAGCTGCTTGTTCGTTTTAGTTGCGTCTGGGAAGTTGAGGCTCTGAGGAAGCCGTCAGATCCATTTCAGAGTCGGATAGATCAAGCAGTTTATTTCCTGCCTGGTTGCTCTTATCGCACCACTGCAGGGATGTTTTAGTGGAAAATCCTCTGTTTACAAACTGTGCTTGTAAAAATGACTCAATGACTTTCCTAGAAGTCCAACAACGTTATTGGAAGAAGATGATCTGTTTTCGCAAGAACGGGATGTCAAGTCGAGTCCTCTGCCAGCAGAACAAAATACTTAAAATATACAGTTACAGTTTGGGTGAACTGAGCAGGTCAACAGTAGATGTCACATAGAAGTGGTGTACATCATCTGCAAGCTGGGAACCGGAATATGAATTTGAGATGCAGCTCAGCACTGTGTGTCAAGTTGTTCTAGTCATTAATAAGAAATAAACATGAATTAATTAATAAATTGTAAAAGTGTATAAGGACTTGATGATATAACTATATGATGGTCATCCCCATGCTCTATTATGTCTCATAAGTTGTTGCAGCAATTTTTGGGTTGATACCATTTGTTACACAGATTTGATGCTAAATTTAACCATTTGTTACCACTGGAGAATTGATAAAAAATGATCAATAATCCCTCCAAAATACCACATTAAGACACCAAGACCTTGAGGAACACCATAGAAAAAGCCATGCTGTGACTTGGCATCAAAAACTTTTGACATTTTGGAGATTTCTGCAAGAATTGCATTTTTCGGCGATTGGATGGCGAGCACTTCTGTTATGTAAACTGCCCCCTTATTGTCAATCTAGCTAGGAAAGCCATCCATCCTCTGAATGCTCTAGGTCTCTAGTTTGTGGCTGTAAAGTTTCATGAGGCTGTGATTATCCTAGAGGTCACCACAGGTCATTTTATACAGGTCTCAATACAATGAAATGTCTCCTATGGGGACTAACATCATCACACATGAATACAGTTGGGCTCATTGGATCCACAAGAGTCTCAGCTTTACAGTGAAACCCAATTTATGTAATTCAAGACTGTTTAGGGATCCCAGGATGCAGAAATATTCAATTACACCATTTTAGAATAGGAGACAATAACACATTTATACTGCATTCAAAAAACTGCATGTGATTATCATGATTATCAGTACCCATAGAACCCATTTTCATTCACATATCTTGAGGTCAGAGGCCAAGGGACCCCTTTGAAAATGGCCATGACAGTTTTTCCTCCTCAAAAGTTTCATGTGATATCTGTAGCTAACAGAGGGTTAAAGACAGATTTTACTTGCAACTTTAACCATAAAACATCCAGCTTGCAAAGACAATTGTGTAGCAAAAAATCTGAACTTTTTCAGGGTCAACACTTTGATTTTATACACCAGAAAACAACACATGACATGATAAAACGTTAGTTCTAGTTGCTTGTAATGAAACATAAACGGTCTTGAAACTGTGTTTGTATTATTTTACCACTGGCTTCTGTTCAACATCACTCTCTCTATGGTTTAATAGTCATGGTGTGAGTCAAACCCAAACAAATTAAGTATGTTTTAGCATCAAAATCCTATTTTCCCTTCAAGCCCTTCCAAAACCTTTTTCCCTCGTCATGACCTGACGTAGGTTTCTGCATGATGACGCTGCTACATGTATATACATCCTTATAGTCAGTGTATTAATACAGTAACTTAGATGGCGGTCGGCGTGCTCCCAGTTTGGAGAAGCAGACACGAGTACCGGCAGGAAGCTAAAGCAACGTACTGCTGTGGACGCCACGTTAGTTCAGATCAGAAAGTCACACAATAACACAAACTAACTAACCGATGGAGGCAGCGACTCCCGTGTTCTGAGAGGGAAAATTACTGTTTTTGTGAATGGAGTCTGGTGGCTTTGAAGAGAGCGATATAACGGCTTCTGTTATCCCGTCAGAAAGGGAATTCTACAGTTTATTATTATTATTACGTCTTTGTCAGCCTGCATGGAAAACTATGTAGTACGGTTGGATGAGTCAAAAGCAGTTAAAACAAAACAAAAAAATTACATTTAAAAACACCAGAGAGAGAAATAAAAAAAACAAACATATTTTCATTATTGATCAGATGAAACACACAAATATGCTCATTTTGCAATCTAGAGGGCATCTAAAACTTTCGACCACGCCAAAG
>CAKAKR010062057.1:0-13588 GCA_916700685.1 Adelosebastes latens | reverse complement strand
CCTTGCGCTATCGACGGACACACCGGAGTGTTGCCGCTAGCATCAACCACACGTGTTGCACAGTGCTCACACAGTCACCGTTTTATCCACCACTTTTTTCCGTAATTTTCATGGTAACACTAAATCCGTAATGCTCCCATACAGCAGAGCCAAACGATGCTGGTGGATCCTCCAACTGGACTTTATCGTGTCCACTCATCATTTCCTACTTTAGTTTCCAACTGAGGAGGCTGGGTCCATGGATGTATTAAGAGAACAACTAGGTCACGCTTCATCAACGCGTCATATCTTTGGGGTACAACACATGTGCAGTAAAATCTGGTCTGCACTCGCCGAAATTGAGCCAATAGCAACACACGACCGCAGCTTCAGTTACACTGCTCATGTGTTATACCCCGTACCTCGAGACCCATGTCCAGCCGTGTCCCAGCCTCCTTCAATAGGCCTTGATTTCTATTGTGACAATAAACGGGAGCCTAACTCTACATGAAAAAATACACAATCTGCCTCATAACTTATTTCAAATGAACCGAACGATTCATACACGACCCGAACTGTGACTAGCGAACCAAACGGTTCAGATTATTTACCTGAGCCCTTCCATCCCTAATACCGATACTAGAAAGGTATACCGATACTAGAAAGGTATACCGATACTAGAAAGGTATACCGATTAGGGATGTCACCAGTAGTTATTATTTTCCGACACACCTCCAACTCCGGGTAGTTTGTGAGCTGCGGCCGGGAATAAATCCGGCTCTGTTGAGTGAAAAAGAGGAACCGTTTCCAGTCTCCCTTCTTCTACAAGTTAGCCACCAAGTTAGCCACACGCAACGTTACAATAGATTCACAAAAACCAGTATGCGGTGCAGTAACGGTGCCGTCGTACTTTTCTTTCCAAAGGAGGAAATACTTCCACTTTAGCAAAGCACCTCAAAGACAGACATCCAGACAATATTGTTTATTTTAAATACTTGAATGCCTCTGTTTTTTGTAATGTTCAAATGTTTTAATAAAGAGTGCGTGTTGATTTACATGGGATTTATTGTTGTTGTTGTTTTTTTTACCGTGGTATCGAATTGGTATTGAGAATCGTGTAAATTCAGTGGTATTGGTATCGACTACTAGATTTCTGGTACCGTGACATCCCTAATACAGATACTAGAAAGGTATACCGATACTAGAAAGGTATACCGATACTAGAAAGGTATACCAATACTAGAAAGGTATTGGTATATGCTGTTTAAAAAGCCTGTAAACGCTGTTTAATGAGTGATATCAGAATCAGAAATACTTTATTGATCCCCTGGGGAAATTACAGTTGTTCCATTTAAGAATAAAAATATATATAAACATAGATAAGTTAAAAGACAAATAGAAATAAGAATACAGATGAAATGTAAATATGTGTGCATTACAGGGATGTCACGAGAACGGATACTTCGGTACCACGTCATTGCCAAAAGCCCAAAAAAAACGTGACGTACTCTTTTTCTACAGTATTGAAGGTACCGTACGCTCACAACTGATAGGTCCGTGGTTTGTTTACATGATGTTAACGTAACGCTGGCTGTTAGGACGCGGTGTTTTAAGTGGTTACGTCTCCAGTCTGACCTGGAGCTCACAGCTGATGGGTCCGAGGTTTGTTTACATGATGTTGACGTAACGCTGGCTGTTAGGACACGGTGTCTCTCTCTCTGTGGCCAAGTTCTCTCCATCATTACGGTTGTTGTTGAATTATTCCTCGTTCGGCTTGACCTAACGATACGTTTCATTTTTAGTCAATGAAACGTCGTGGACTAGTCAATGAAACGTCGTGGACTAGTCAATGAAACGTCGTGGACGGGGCGCTGTAGTACAAAAAGTAGTTAAAAATCGACTTTTGGAAGTTGTGAATCGATTCAGAATCTTAGAAGATAAGAATTGCGATTCTTCATGAACTACTCTTCCAGTTGTGAATATTTGACAGCCAGAGTACAGAGAGTACAAGGCTTGGTTCCAACAGCTGACCTCATCTCCTCCTCCAGCACACTGCTCACACATCGGCAGCATTACTGTCAAATACAATAACATCTAATATCAGCTATTGACAGGTCATATACAGCCCACTGTCAAACTTTGATTTTCTCTGCACATTTTACAGTTCCTGAAGTTTTTTCACTCAAATTAACTTCTATTCAAATTTCTTTGGTATAAAATATTTCCATCATACTTGTGATACTTGAACTGCAGGGCGTGTTTAAAGAAGCACGCACTGTTATGGCTGATTAACAATGTTAGGTCACATTGGTCACCAGCCAGTAAATAATGAGTTAGCAGCTGGCAGCTCTCACCATCAGTCCATTAACACACTGGATCTAACTAATGCAGTCATTAACCTCTCCTCCCTCTCCTGTGGCTTCAGACATGGTGCAGAACGAGATGAGGGATGTCGGGGATGTGTTTCAATGCAGCTGTTTTTAGATGGCACAGAATCAGAACTTAAAAAGTACACTAATATTACTTTAATATAACAGGTAAACAGCTCAAATATACAGATGTGAGTGGGAATTTGGCTGAATATCAATGTTATGGTGGAGAGCTCAGCCAAAAGACCATCTACTCTTCAAAACTCCAGGTTCACCAGGTCTTTTAAAAGAACTGAAATTATTTTTAGATTTACTATTTAGTATAGTGTTTCCTTAAGGTAAAAAACATGGTGAAAATGAAGCTGAGACATCACCAAAACATAGTCATCAGCAACAATCTGTGGTCAAAGGCTTCACCGAACATCAGGGAGCCAAACATGTTAACTGACCGATCAAACACTTCCTTTAATCTTTTATAGGGAACCACAGTATGACCAAAGTAGCAGCTTACTTTGAATATATCCTAATTAAGGTCTAATGTATGCGAGATAAAGGCTTACAGGGTAAACGTTAGGGCCGGGACTATACACCTATCTCCTGATCACAATACTTGAGTGCCGATTAGATATGTGTTGTGATTTTCAAGTATTGCGATTCTACAATTATTGCCATTCGATATTACTATTTATTGCAATTGTTGTTAACTTTTTTAACTCTAGTCTAGACCATGGGAAAAAGTTGAATCATACACTTCTAGGGACTTTTACTTTGGAAAATCTCTAAATGAATCCAGTAAAAATGTTTGATTTTCAGCATGTATGTAGTCAGAGATGTCCTGAAGTCAAATATATCGCCTGGAATACAGACCACCTAGGCTGACTCAATAAATAATGATTTTATGAAATAAATCATTAAAACAGCAAATGTCATGTCAGATATTTATTTAGTATATCTCTTGTTTTACACCATCATCTCTTAATTAAAGTGATCATGGGATGAGATGCGTCAGTCTGGGTCCTAAACATTTTACCGGGGGAAACTGTAAATCATGATGTGTAATGCTCATTTAGTGAATGTTACACATCATGATACATAATATATGCAATTTATAGCAAACGGGCTAAAACAAAACCAACAGTGTGGTCCTCAAAAATGGTCTAATTAATTAATTCGCTAGTTTCAGTTTCTCAAATGTAAGGATTTTCTACTTTTATTTCATTGTAAACTGAATATCTTTGGGTTTGGGGCTGTTAAAAACAAACAATATGTAGATGTAACCAGCATTTTCCCACCAACAATTAATAGAAGAAATAATGGACTGATTCACCGATACTAATTATAATAGTAGCAGCCCTGATCTCATGTCCTTCCAGACAGAACAGAGTCAGTTTACATCAGTCAGTTTAAGAAGAATGAAATATCTTCTCCATGTATTTCCTATCCAATAGCAGTAATGCACATAATTCTTGGTAAAAACCATTGCCTGTATGTTTGTTCATTTCTAAATTCAGCCATACTGAATGATATCAATAATCTAACTTTGTACCATAATTAAATCATATTGTGAGTGAGTGCCAACAGTGACACCGGGGTCGATTAGATGATCAGTCCACAGCCAGTAAAAACACTTCATGAATTAATAATGTCTCCTCTCCATTGTTGTTCAGATGACGAAGTCTGAAGCTGGGAAATGTGATCAGCTGTTGTCCAACACTGTTGCCAAGAGCTGTGGACCGCCAATATGGCCACCGGAGGATGCATTACAATGAAGGTGGTGGAACTCAATGTCCCTGCTGTTTAATACATTCACTGCATATTCATAGATGACAATGTTTAACGCTTTAAATGATCTAGGTTTTTCCAACGTTTGTACCTCAAATGCACAGAGCTCAGTAATGATGCACGTCAACAGCATCACTGCTAACAATGAAAATCCCCTCTGCTTACTGTATGTAGAGAATAATATCTAACCAGCACAGCTAATGTTTCTAATCTCTTCTACATTTACCTTCAGTGGGAGGAAACACAGCCAATCAATAGGTCACAGCCCTTGTTGGCACTTTGTAGATGAAAGTCAGTGATAATATATGAACATGTCCTCTCAGGTACTAAACAAGCAGCGGGAGTTATTAAGCAGTTTCATGTCAGAGACACCTCAGCTGGTCTTATGTAGTCTCAATGAGCCAGTTTCATTACAAACACATCCTCACACATTTAACAGCATGGTTACTGTCAGGAAGACGTGTGAAATTAAACCGTATAAACCTCTGGAAACCTGTCAGGGAAATACTCCTGTTTAAGAAGCCAACAGGCTAACGTTAGCTAGCTGCTAGCTTTCTGGTGAAACTCTTGTTAGGAACAGAGGAGGAGAGTGAACCGACCTGCTGTGTTTAGAGGTGGCTGTTCAGCATCAGTAGGTCAGGTACCACCTCAGTAAAGCCTGTCCCCGGTCTACTGCTGCCTCCAGGTCAGTAGAGTCCACTCAAACATTAGCTAACGTTAGCTGATGGAGGCTTTAAACGTTAGCTGTTAGCTGATGGAGGCTTTAACGTTAGCTGTTAGCTGATGGAGGCTTTAAACGTTAGCTGTTAGCTGATGGAGGCTTTAACGTTAGCTGTTAGCTGATGGAGGCTTTAAACGTTAGCTGTTAGCTGATGGAGGCTTTAACGTTAGCTGTTAGCTGATGGAGGCTTTAGCTGGGGTTGCACAGCAGACAGCCGTCAGCTTAGAGTCATGCCGTGTTCACCTGGATGTTAATGTGACGTTGTGATCGAGCACAATGAACAGATCCATGGTTTACTGTTAATGATCAGAGGCTAGTAGACGTCTTGTTCCTGCTAGCCGCTCTGCTCCACACAGAGTGTTAGCTTCGTAGCTAATGTTGCTAACACTAAACAGTGAACAGTTGATTGACGAGCAGCTCGTTGAGGGAAACAGCTGACAAGCTGCTGGAGCTCCATGTAGCAGGGTTAGCAGGTTAGTAAAGAGCCAGTAGAGAGCAGATCGCAGGACTTACCCAGGTAGATGTCCCCGAACGATCCACTTCCTATCTTCCTGCCCAGTCTGTAGCGGTTCCCCACTCTCAGCTCCATGGTGAGCGATCTGTGCTCGCTAGCTCCACAAATATCCACAAAGGTTCCGGTTTAAAGCCCAAGAGCCGGTTTAACAGCAGAAGCGGCTAAACATCCGACACAGAAAGCCTTTAGCAGCTCTCCGAGCGACGACGGGCTCTCCTGTCTGTTGTCACCGGATCAACTCAGCTCGCACTATCTGTCGCCTCTGCTTTTAAAACACTACTAAGCTCATATTGTGATAATACGCAGCTGGTTCAAACGGGTTACACTTGTACTTTATGCTCTCGCTGGTTTTGATATGGATCCACGTTAATAGTCCACGGATTAAGACGGATTATGAGGAGGTTCCGTTGGATCTTTTTTTCTATTCTTTTTGCTGTCTGTCAGTAATCTGCTGGAGGTGGCTGTCTGACGTCACTTCCGTGCTGGGCGATGAGGGAGGACGCTCACCACCAGAGAGCTTCTCAGTGAAGAGCGGCCAATAGACACCATGACCGGTAACGGCTGAAAACAGTAGCTCAACTAACCGGATTAATTTAGTTTGGTTTGATATGGTTATCAGATCTCTCTCTCTCTCTCTCTCTCTCTCTCTCTCTCTCTTTATATTATTATATATATTTATATATATATCTCCATGAACTACGTCCCCTCACTATTAACAGGGTTTCTCTATCTGATGGGAAGTGTACTAACGCTTTTATTAGAAATCATCTTGAACATATTACTACTCCATATGTAAATATAGGTGGCTATATTTAAAACGCTATCTTTCTGTTACCTCACAAATATCTAATTACTAATAGAATCAAGGAGTTTAGATTAAGGTTGCACACATACTATGTACCCTGCTAAAGATAATATTTAAGTTCTTCACAACTGTTAACAATAGATGACCTTTTTGTAATTGTGAAGGTGAATCTATTGAATACGTGTTTCCTGTTTGTAGATTGTTTTCATGTCACTTCTTTTTGGTTTAATTTACAGAAGAAATTCTCAAAACATTTAGAAAAAGATATCACAGTAACAAAGGTTGAGATATTCCTCACTGTCAACCATCACAGTTTTTCGGCAGATGATATTTACATAATTCATTTGATTATCTTTGCAAAATATTAAAAAATAATAATAATAGAATTTAACTACTTTTTGGTTTAGGAAACGACAGATCCTGGAAGTAGCTGGTGATGAAAGTAACTTTTAATTTTAAACCTACCATTGATTGATTTGATAAGATTATGCTCCCTGCCGCACTTTTTCTTGTACATTTTGTAGTGTCTCCTTGATTGATTGAATCATTCATTCAATCTGGCTTTTCACAGTCTCCGGATTCAAAATAATAAATTAAATTACATCAGATTAAATTGCGGCCTGTATGGGGACAGATATATGATCAATTACACGACGCCTGAAATTTTGTTGGACAAAATTAAATAGGCATCATCCAAAGAGCATGTTGGAAATTAGCACCAGCCACCAGCCAAATGCTGGTAAAATATGCAAGTGGCAGCTGGATTTGCTTCACTCACCAGCCAAAAAAACCATAGTAGTCTATAAGTGGCTGGTCGATTTTGGAATCCACCAACCACAATGGCAGGTGGACAAAAAAGTTAATTTCCAACACTGCCTAAGAGGCCATATTAATGTGTAATAATAGACTAGTATGTCCCCATCCTCCTACGCCAGTGTCTTCAAAATTAAAATCAGCACCCACCTATCGCAGAGTTTCAATTCAATTCAATTCAATTTATTTTTATATAGCGTCAAATCATAACAGAAGTTATCTCAAGATTTCGAGGTTTCCTAAAATAACACTCATGTTTGAAACTACAGATTTTGTTAGCCATCAAGACTACATCCCCTCCCAGTATACTGGATATAGCGGGAAGTGAATAAATAATGAATGTAAGGAAAGGAAAAGAAGTTGGATAAAAGGAAAAAAGAAAAAAACGCGGGGGTCTGTTAAACAATTGGAGTAAATTAAAAATGTCTAAGTAATCTAATAGTTTTTTGCCAATTTAGAATTTTTGAGTTTTAAGTTTTCAATCGAAGTCAAATATGTTTTAAAATCAGTATCAATAAAAGTGTAAAAGGAGGGTAGTCTTTTAAGCCATGTCTTTTTATGGACATAATATTTTGCTAAGATATTATCAAGTTAATTAAATAAACTTCGTCTGCCGAAACACTGGGATTGTAAAAGGGGGTAATATCTCAGTCTTTGTTAGGCGTGGAAGTATAATTTACGTCCACCATCTTTGTCTTCGTCACTCAGTGCCCTCCTGTTTCCTGTTTCCTGTTAGGGACTCATCTCCTCCAAGTAAAGGGTCTGGTCCTGAACAACAACAAAAGAGAGGTTCCTTTGTCCAGCTGGCCTCAGTCCATCCTCTCAGGGACACTGAACAGTACGATCCCCTCTCAAATAAACACGTTCACTCTGTATTTCTCTCTATAGTTCTATACTAGTAAATAGTTCTAACATGGTAACATGGTAAAAACTCAACTTCACCACCAACACAATACGTTATGGTTATGTAAGTTATAATGTAATTATTGAAGTACAGCACTTTACATAAAGTAACAACATGTCATGACATGTTAGGCTACTTTAGTTTTTACTCATTTTAATTTATGGAAATACTGCTTTTATTCTGAAGGATTGGGGCCGGAAGTGTGTTGCTGTTGTTGCTGGCCGGACCGGACCCAGGACACACCTTTCTGTTTCCTCTCGCTGTGCAGTCAGTCTCTCCAGAAGTCTCTCAGCTCTCTGACATGTCTTCTGTGGATGGAGACCAGCGTCCCCTCCGAACCCTCCGAACCGAGTCCGGAGAGGAGGACGGGAATGTCGGCCATGATGTCGGCGTGAACAGCGACACAAGTGATGCCAGCCGGTAACTTCCTGTAACTTCCTTCCTGTCTACTGTCACTATCTGCCAGTATGTTTATCGTTTACACGAGCAAGGTGGTCATTTAACTCAGTCTACCGAAGTCATTGTCAGAGGTCGTTAGTGACTTAACTCTCTGTTAACTACGACTGGTTACATAACAAACAGGATTAGAGTTCACTAATAGAACTCCATGTTGTTTCCATGTTGGTTCCATGTTGTTTTCATGTTGGTTCCATGTTGGTTCCATGTTGTTTGCATGTTGTTTCCATGTTGTTTATATGTTGTTTCCATGTTGTTTACATTTTGTTTCCATGTTGTACTCATGTTGTTTACATTTTGTTTCCATGTTGTTTCCATGTTGTTTCCATGTTGTTACGTTGATTTCATCAAACACAAAGCTGCCAATCATCATTTTATCTTCTGAGAAATTAAATAACAGTGGTGGATGTCACTAAGTACATTTACTCAAGTCTCCCAGCTATCTCCCCACTCATCACACACATCATCAACTCCTCCTTCAGTTCTGGTTCAGTCCCCCAAACACTCAAACTGGCTGCCGTCACCCCCATCTTCAAAAAACCTGGACTCAATCCTGATGTCATGACCAACTTCCGGCCCATCTCCAATCTCCCCTTTCTGTCTAAAATACTGGAACGTGCTGTCGCCTCACAACTCAAAACCCACCTCATCTCAAACGACCTGTATGAACCATTTTAATCAGGTTTCCACTCACAACACAGCACAGAAACAGCCCTCCTCAAAGTCACCAACAACCTCCTCCTCTCCTCACACTCTGGTCACCTCAACATCCTCATCCTCCTCGACCTCACTGCAGCTTTCGACACCATCAACCACACCATTCTTCTCTCCCGCCTTGAATCCTCCCTCAACATCACCGGCACTGCCCTCTCCTGGCTAAAGTCATATCTCACAAACCGGCAACAATTCATCAACATCAACAACTGCACCTCCTCCCCAGCTTCTCTGTCCCAAGGCGTCCCCCAGGGTTCGGTGCTTGGTCCCCTTCTGTTCATCCTCTACCTGCTTCCCCTTGGTAACATCGTATGCCGCCATGGCCTCCACTTTCACTGCTACGCCGACGACGTCCAGCTCTACATTTCCACAAAATCCATCCTCAACGCTACACACTCCACTCTGACCAACTGTCTCACTGAAATTAAATCATGGATGCAAATCAACTTTCTCAAACTTAACTGTGACAAATCAGACATGATCATCACCGGTCCAAAACCACTCACAACTTCTGCCTCACCATCGACAACTCCACTCTGTCCCCCTTCCCCCACACCCGCTACCTAGGAGTCATTTTCGACAGCCACCTCTCCTTCAAACTCCACGTTAACCACATCACCAGGACTGCCTTTTTCCACCTTAAAAACATAGCTCGTCTCCGCCCATCACTCTCCTTCTCTGCTGCCGAAACTCTGATCCACGCTTTCATCACTTCCAGAATCGACTACTGCAACAGCATTCTTTACGGCGTAACATCCAAAGTCCTCAATAAACTCCAGTACATCCAGAACTCTGCTGCCCGTCTGCTCACCCATTCCCGCTCCCGTGATCACATCACCCCAGTCCTCCACAACCTCCACTGGCTCCCTGTCCCACAACGCATCCAGTTCAAACTCCTTCTCCTCACTCACAAAGCCCTCCATAACCAGGTCCCCCCCCCCAACCCTACCTCACAGACCTGCTCCACCATCACACTCCTTCCTGCTCCCTCCGCTCCTCTGATACCAACCTCCTCTCCATACCTCTCATAACCAAGCACTAGACCTGGGGCAACAGAGCATTCTCCATAGCCGCCCCCTCCCTCTGGAACTCACTCCCCAAACACATCAGAGACTGCACCAACCGGTCCACATTCAAATCACTAATCAATCTTTTTAGAACTGCTTTTAATGTGTAATTAATATTGTGTGTTTTATATTTTTATGATGTCATTGTTTTTATGATTGTTGTTTTACGATTGTTTTTATCTGTGTAAAGTGTCTTCGAGTATCCAGAAAAGCGCTATATAAATAAAATGTATTATTATTATTAAGATAAGATAAGATAAGATATTCCTTTATTATATCTTATCAGACATCCTCCGGAGCCTAAGGAAAGGCTCCCATGTAGAGCTCAACCAAAGTTTCACCTTGCCACCTTGTACTTCCACCAGGTTGGAGTCTTGTTTGGATCAACCAATGGATTCAAGCAGCGTCCATGAAGTCATCCAGTATGCGCCCTCGCCACTACCAGGTGAGCTGTCCACCTGTGTGCTGCAGTTGATGTCTTGGCGTGTGGAGATCACACCGCGCTTCATACGTGACGTTTTTGTTTCCCTCTCAGCCAAACATTACGACACCGACACCACTGAACCAATCAGCTGTGGTCTTCAAACTTTGGAGGAGCTGTTGTCGTGGAAACGAAGCGAGGCGAACCCCTTTAATGTGGCAGTCGTCCCTCTGGCGCCTCGGGAGCCTCCTCTGGCCAGCTGTCCACGCCGGACCTTGGTGTCTCATGACATGATGGGCGGCTACCTAGATGACCGGTATGGATGCTGAGTTAGGGCTGAATAGAAACTATCAGAGGGGTGTTTTCTGCTCTTTCTGCTTCTTAAACTTGCACATCCCAAAATCTACAGAGGACCTCCCAGCTCACTAACTCTAACAGGTCACAGTGAGCTGGGAGGGAGTTTCAGGATTTAGGGGCACTACTTGGTGCTATAATGAAATTAGGTTGCATACATGTCATGGTCCAAAGTAAGTGGACGCCTGAACACAACTCTCATATATGAGTGTTTAGCATGTCTTACCGAAACCACAGAACAGTCCACTTTTCTGGGAAGCTTTTCCACCACATGTGGAACCTGCTGCAGGGATTAGCTCCCGTTCAGACACAAGAACAACACTGAGGTTGGTGGATCACATGCAGTTTGGGTCAAGTCATAGTCAAGTCAGCACACTGACACACTGACAGCTGTTGTTGCCTGTTGGGCTGCAGTTTGCCATGTTATGATTGGAGAATATTGTTTTATGCTAAATGCAGTACCTGTGAGGGTTTCTGGACAATATCTGTCATTGTTTTGTTTTGTTAACTGATTTACAATAATAAATATATACATACATTTGCATAAAGCAGTATATTTGTCCGCTCCCATGTTGATAAGAGGATTAAATACTTGATAAATCTCCCTTTAAGGTACATTTAGAACAGATAAAAAATGTGAGATTAATCATGATTCAATATTTTAATTGATTGACAGCCATAGAAAAATACCACCTCACAGTCAAATACAAGCAGTAATGCTGACTGTACATACACTACTAGCAGACAGGGAATGGGATGTTGCAGCTCTTTGTGGGTACTGCCTGTTTCCCTGATTCTGTAGTTTGGTTCCATAATTCTCATTCATTTCTCATGGAGGTGACTGTCTTCCTGCCATGTTGTTTATCTTGGACCTGCAGTCCCATCCATCTGCCGTAACGCTGTATCTTGCTCTCTTGTGCTGTTGAGCTTTGCCCAGGGGACACATGCCGAGGCTCCGTACGCCTTCTACCACTGGCAGTACATTGATATTTTCAACTACTTCACACACAACATGGTGACTATTCCTCCTGCTGTGTGGACCAACTCTGCACACAGACATGGAGTCCTTGTTCTCGGTGAGTGAAAATGTAGTTTAACAATCCGGAATTAGAGTTTTATGTCTTAGATACGGGGTGTCATAGCTTCCTGTCTTCATGTATAACATCTCGTGCTGTGATTGGCTGCTTTCCAGGGACTCTGATCACAGAGTGGACCGATGGAGCCGCCATGTGCGAGGCCTTCCTGAAGGACGAGGAGTCGTACCGGGCGGTGGCTGATAAACTGGTCCAGATCAGCCACTGTTACGGCTTCGACGGCTGGCTCATTAACATAGAGAACGCCCTCAGTGTGAGTAGGACCATTTAGTCACACACTGAGATCCACTAATCTGACTTTTCATCTGCAGTAGCGCCATCATCGGGTCATCACTCTAACTTGTCCCATACTTTGATTTCCCATCAGCCTCAGCTGCCCTCTGTGTTTACTGATGGTTATCAGATGTTAGCATGCTAACACACATTACATGGTGAACATGGTGAACATTACACATCTGGTAGTGGCCTTGTCTTCAACATCTTGACCTTCACCCTGCTGACTGAAGCATGTGATGCCCTGTGTGTGCAGGAGGTCGCGGTGAAGAACACGCCTTTGTTCCTGCGCTATCTGACCGACCAGATGCACGAGCGCGTGGCCGGCAGCCTGGTGCTGTGGTACGACAGCGTGATCGAGAGCGGACAGCTGACGTGGCAGAACGAACTCAACCAGTCCAACAGGTAGAGAAATGAACATTAGAGACACAACTCAATGAGAACAAACTGGTCAACCATTATGTCCACGTAGACCAGTGATTCTCACAGTGGGGTCCGGGGCACACTGCCAGGGGGCCCATGAAAGTATTCACATTCATTCATTTAAATTATCAGGATTGGCTTTTTTTTGTTTGTTTTTACAAAAAACTTCATAGTTCAACGAATAATATTAAACAAATACAGGACTTTGACCCAGGAGACCGCTGTTCGTGTCCCGTGTCAACCAAAAGTAAACGCTATAACATTGTTTTACGCAGCGTTGTTACGCTTGTTACGTAACTAGGGATGTTAATAATTAACCGTTTAACTGATGACTGACATTAAGCATTTCAACCGATTAACGCTATAGGTGAAAACAGTTAAAAGAAATATTAACAATTAATTAAAAAGCTGAGAAAAACTCGTCACTTGAAGGGGAAAAACTGGTCCACCTTAAGAGAGTCTGAGCCGGCATTACAGATACAGGAAGTTGGCTCCCGTCTACAGCTCGCTTGAGCGGAGGAGATGTAGCCTCGTAGCATTTATTCACCTACAAATAAACTGTACACACACTGTCTGCTACACTTACGTTCACAGCTAGAACGCCACACACACACTGTCTGCTACACTTACGTTCACAGCTAGAACGCCACACACACACTGTCTGCTACAGCTACGTTCACAGCTAGAACGCCACACACACACTGTCTGCTACAGCTACGTTCACAGCTAGAACGCCACACACACACACACTGTCTGCTACACCTACGTTCACAGCTATAACGCCACACACACACTGTCTGCTACACTTACGTTCACAGCTAGAACGCCACACACACACACACACACACTGTCTGCTACACCTACGTTCACAGCTAGAACGCCACACACACACACACTGT
>CAKAKR010062056.1:1068-30873 GCA_916700685.1 Adelosebastes latens | reverse complement strand
CTCCACCCACATACCAGGGGAAGTCGGGGTATTTTCCTCATTAAGTGGTGGGCACACTACCAACGTCAGGAGCGAGTGGCGGCTGCGTCGCGTGTCGGCTGCGTGTCGACTGCCTGTCAGCTGTGTTTCTGCTGCTGCTGTCAGCCCTTTCTTTCTGCACAGAGTTTGCCTTTTAATGGCCATTTAACTTCATGATAAATATAATTTATATTTATTTTAGACAGAGAAAGGTTCAGAAACGTGTGGTAATTAGTAAATAATAGTAATAATCCACAATTAAAACTCCGTACTGTATTCATTTATGATGCTTTCCAAGTCACTCTATGTTCTAGAACACTGTCCGGCACATATTTCAGAATAAAAGCCTTGTGTTAACAAATGAAGGAATTCTGTGCAAACAAATACCGCTTGAGGGCTTTTATTTCGAAATGAAAACAGGAAGTGTTGATTTAAACCCCATACTTTATCAATTCTGCAGCTCTCCAAGTCACTGCGTGTTCCACAGAACTGACTGCTCATATTTCAGAATAAAAGCCTTGTGTTAACAAATGAAGGGATTCTGTCTATAGAAAAAACGCCTGAGGGCTTTTATTTTGAAATGAAAGCAGGAAGTGTTGATTTAAAAATAAGTCTTTACTTTTTTTCATCTCCGTAACATATTCTACAGATAGACATCAAAACTGTAGTAAAGTCATGCTGGTATGAAGTTAATATACAGTCAATAGATCACTTTCACTGTCTGTGACATATTCTACAGATGTCTAGACATGGAAACTGTTTTCTTGTAGCTGATATGATGTTAATATACAGTCACTAGATCACCTTCACTGTCTGTAACATATTCTACACATGTCTAGACATGTAAACTGTATTATGTAGCTGATATGATGTCCATATACTGTCAATAGATCACCTTCACTGTCAGTTGCTGCTGAGAGACGCAGCTGAGACGCGAGGGGCTTGCGTGAAAAATAGGCGAGCCCTCTATTCTATAAAATAGACGCGCGTCTCATGCGGGCAGTGTGTCCACTCTAACCTGTTAACATGGACACCGAAATAAAAAACAACACGCCACGCAGCCGCCACGCGCTCTTGACGCGGGTAGTGTGTCCACCACTTTAGAGTAAAGTTCTCGCTGAGGAAACGTCACCATCACTCTTGTGATTATTTCTCCCCGTTTTCAGGTTTGTTGTCGGTGTAAAACAAAGTTTACATGGTTGTAATAATCCGTTTACATGTCATGAGTTTTCCAGAGGCTTTGTGTGACATTTTGAGTAGACTAAAGTTCGGTTTTGCCGAGTGTAGTAAAATGTGTGTGTGAGTGAGGTCCCCGCTTGGAACATAAACCAACCATGGACGTGTCGAGTGCCACCGCCTTTTCGTGAATTTACATGTACACATGTTGTATGTTTTGCACTGTTGTCGATATAATAATGTTTTATGCACTTTAGTGATTTGTATGACAGTTTATTGCCTTAAGCTATTTGGTAGTGACAGTAATATTAGAGAAGATAAGAAATATGCCTCAGGTAAATACTGTGTAGCTGAAAAATGGTATGTACTTTCTACTACTCTCTAAAAAGATGCATTTCATGTTGTTGTGTTTTGTAAATTGTTGTATTTTTGTAAATGCTCTTCATTAGAGTAAACATTCTCGCTGAGGAAACGTCACCATCACTCTAGTGATTATTTCTCCCCTTTTTCAGGGGCGTAACAAAAGCACATTCATATCACTTAGTTTTAAAGCGAGTGCACAAGGTGTGCAGTACCTCTTTAACTAAGTTAACTAAAATGAGCATGACCAGAAATGAGTCAATATTTACTTATGAGAGTAACGTCTATCTATGGAAGCTATCACATGCTAGACAAATATTTGACGATTTTGTTTTTTGGCAAATATTTGTGCTGCAGAGGAGCAACGCAGGCCAAAACCACAGCCTGGGTTGACCTGAGTGGATTATACATAACGAACAGAGAAATCTACAGACACCACAAACTGGACCTATATACCAAGAGTGAAAGAAAGACACATTATGCATATGAATCACAATCCTCAACAAATACATACCTCCAGTTGGCAAAATTGTAAGCTGATAATAGCCCTAACCCTAAGAACTGTTATGTGTGTGGATTAGGGCTGTCAAAAGTTAATAACGCATTAACGCAAATTTGTTTTAACACCACTAATTGGTTCAACGCATTAACGTAACTTGCGATTTTTAGGTTGTAGTCGGCTCAGTTTTAAAGCTAGAGTGAAGATACTGGCATCAAAATAGAAAAACCTAAGGAATCCATTGGAATCAACCATGTCATACTAGCTTGGAAGAGGCTAAACAATCCAAAGTTAGGGTTAAGGTGAGGGTTTTTAAAGGGGTCCCTACACCTCTGGAGACGGAGGCTGATGAGGCGTTGATGGTGATCAGTGAGAACAAAAGGATACAGGTGCTCTTTGGAAAGGGATTTGGAGAAAATAGTACCCCTAAAGAGCCTGGCGGTCCTAATGTTAATGCCTGCACAGGGGCTATTTCTGCTGGGTCCATTGTGTATCCCTCCTTAGACACGATCTTCCCCAGAAATCTCACACTGTCTTTGAATAGTTCACATTTCTTTGCTGTGAGCTTGATGCCGTGTTGCTGGTATACCACCTCAAAATCATTTGTATGTGACTGACATGGTCACATTTACTGAGGACTAAATCATCATCAGGATATGACCGGCAGATCTCATCCCGAGGTCCCCTTCGACATTCTTCCATACTCCTTTGAAATTCAGCAGGTGCTGAACTCAATCTGAATGGGATTCGTATCCACTTGAAGCAGGTTGCCTATATTTGCTTCGGGTGCCAGCCTGAGTTTCACCAAACAATTTCAATGTTTGAGTTCTTTTATGGTCAACCCTCCACATTGACACGTTCTCATCGCAACTAGTCACATACAGCCGCTTTGTAATGCCCCTTGGTGTCAGGCGTCACGCCCCTTGGCGTCACTTTACTTCCAAAACCACTATAGTTACCCTTGCTGTCACTTTAGGATTTGGCAACAATAATATTAATAATATTCGCTAAAAATAAGTCTAGCTACACACCGAAACGTCATCAAATAACTAGTGGCTACGAAGGCCGACGGTTGCTGTGTCTTGGCCAAGAAGTTGCACTTCAACACACCACAAAGACTACAGCCAACGGCCAACTAGCACGTACGTTCTGCGACTGCGTGAGAGGAAATAACTTTCCATACCAGCAGGTAGCGGTAGAACCGGTAGACCGAGGACTGCAGACAAGCCATTGTTATGTTACAAAACAGCGTTTGCTGACCATTTTCACACCACTCTCACTCACCAATTAGCTTCATTCCAGATGGCCATGTCGTTGTGAAAATATCCGTGCATTGGAATGAATAATGCAAACAAAGTGGTCAAAGGAGGGGGTGGGGTGTGTGACGCAGGAGTTGCTCAGTGACTGATTAACATCATTTTTTAAATATAAATTTCGTGACGTAGATTGGACCCAAACGGTCGACTCTATGTCAGCATTGTCCTTGAGAGATTCAGGGCTGATTTAAAACAGTAGATTGCGCGTGGCGCCATTTTCAACCCATTAAATGCAGATTTTTATAAATTTGGTAAGAGATGTCAATAACACCTGCACAAGGTCTGCTGTACCTCTTTAACTAAGTCAACTAAAAGAACCATGACCAGACATGAGTCAATGTTTGCTTATGAGAGTAACAGCTATCTATGGAAGGTGTCACATGCAAATTCAAACAGACACACAGACAAATATTTGCCAAACTTTTTGGCAAATATTTGCCAAACTTTTTGGCAAATATTTGTGCTGTTTCCAGTGCAGAGGAGCAATGCAGGCCCCGGACGCCAAGAAGAAGATCTAAGTCACCCAAAGCAGTCAAAACCACAGCCTGGGTTGGCCTGAGTGGATTATACATAACGAACAGAGAAATCTACTGACACCACAAACTGGACCTTTATACCAAGAGAGAAAGACACATTATTCATATGAATCACAGTCCTCAACAAACACATACCTCCAATTGTCAAAAATTGTAGATAATAATAGCCCAAAGTCTAAGAACTGTTATATGTGTGGATTAGGGCTGTCAAAGTTAACACGATAATAACGCGTTAAAGTGGCAGTAGGCAGTATATGTTTTGGCATCATTGGGCAAAAATTCCATAATAACCTTTCAGCATATTGTAATTCAAGTGTTCTGAGAGAAAACTAGACTTCTGCTCCTCCTCATGGCTCAGTCATGTGACCAGAACTTGGCGTTCCTTCACCAGATTTCACAATGGCGTCACAAACTTTCTAATTTTACAACTAAACCGTGCACTACAAGATGATTCTGAGAACATTTGAGGAGAGAAATAGGCATTAACGTAACATAATATTGATTCATATTTGATCAGCGCTGCCTAGTTTGACCGTTTGGTCGGAGTTCGCGAGTGATTGACAGCCGGCTCTCATACACGGCAGCTGGACAGCAGACCTCAGATCAGCTCTTACTGCTTGTTTTCCTCCGGTCTGTGAAGACTTGCAGATGCCGTTAGGAGCACCGGAGGACACAGAGAAACATGATTTTTTCATGTACTACTGTCACGATATAGCGACCGTTTTATAAAAATAACTTTTTTTAATCATATTTGCTCCAATCTCGCATACTTCAGCTTTAAGGCAAATTCGTTTGAACACTACTAATTTCTTTAACGCATTAACACAACTTACGTTGTTATTTTTAGGTTGTAAAAGCTAGAGTGAAGATACTGGCATCATATGAAACTAGAAAACCTAAAGAATCCTTTGGTACCAACTATGTCTTATTAGCTTGAAGGAGGTTAAATAACTCTCCAAAGTTGCCCTAATTTAGGTGAGAAAAAACTGGCATGGCCATTTTCAAAGAGGTCCATTGACCTCTGACCTCAAGATATATGAATGTTAATGGGTTCTATGGGTACCCACGAGTCTCCCCTTTACAGACATGCCCACTTTATGATAATCACATGCCGTTTTAGTCAAGTCAGCACACTGACAGCTGTTGTTGCCTGTTGGTCGCAGTTTGCCATGTTACACGGAAGCACCAAAACCGCAAGCGTTGTATCTAGTGAAGCCCGTCTGTTAAACAGTGTCGGTTTAAAGACCGTAGCTTTGGTCTCCAGGGCCGGAGTCTCTGCTCCTCTGCTTGCTTGCCTTCACTCACACACCGCGCTCGTTCTCGCTCCACTCTCACATGCATGCAGCACAATACACACAGCAGAAGAGTTAGTTTAGCTCTGAGAATATCTAGTGAATGTACAGTGGACGTTTGTGCAGAAATAAATGCTGCAGCTCCTCCAGACCAACAGAGGTTTCCCGTGTCTTGTGAAGTGACGGGGCTCCGCAGAGAGAAACATTATCGTCTCCGACCAAAACTCCGGTGTCTCCCCTGTTCCCTCCAGCCACGGTCGGGAGGCTGAAGCAGGAAAAGCCAACACTAGGATCAGCATTGATTCATGGAGAGACCTTCGTCTGGTCAGCTAACATTACTGCCAAGCAGCTGAAATATAGAGTGATATTGTGGTTTTAGCTGACGTGTGTCGCCTCACTGTGTTGACCGATGCTCGTTCATGTCTATGTAGAGCGAGCACAAGCGTGAGCGCGAGCAACAGGACGCTGACTTTCGTTGACTTAACGGCCACAGCTGTGGCCGTTAACAAGCAATTTCTGATTCTTACAAACAGTCCATTTAATCAGTTATTTGATGCTACATAAAATGGGGTGAGATGTCATGATTGTCAGCGAGAGATTCACAGCCTGTTCACACCTCAATACCCCGGCTTTCCCACTGGATCAATACTGCGCAGACTCTGTGGAGCCAGAGTGACGTCAAAATCTCGAGATGGCAGCTCCCGTATTCGGGATATTTTGGCTTCACTTCTGTACAGTGGGAGGAAGTGGAGACGAGTCGTCCATCTTTATATACAGTCTATGATTTTGACCAAAGCCAAACACACAGAACACAGACAAAGGCTTTCTCTGCATCCAGTGATATAGCTACAGGTACAGTAGGCTGCAGAACCACTGAGCAAAACCAGTCTGGTCTAGAATTATCAAGGTAAGGTATTGTTTGTTTTAAAACAGTGGGTGGGGAAAAGCCACCAGTGAGCTAATAAAACCAGCATGTCATTCTATGTTATTTCACTTTGGACGTGTGCTGCAAAATCCATCCATCCATCTTCAACCGCTTATCCGGGATCGGGCTGCAAAATATGGAGAAGAATTTGGGTTGTGGTAAGATTAAAAAAGTCTTCTCTGGGTGATATTTATTGTGACGTAATGTGTGAGGCATGTTAATGTTATGGCTACATTTCTGACGACTATTTGCATAGCATAATTTCAGTGGTGAAATGATATGGGACCTTTAAAGGTCCCACATTGTGAAATGTGAGAGTTTCATGTCTTTTTTATTATAAAGCTGGTTTAAGTGCTATATAGATACTGTGAATGTATCGAAAGGCTCAATCCATGGAGAAATAAACACAGCCCGTATTCAGAAACTGAGCCTTTGGAACAAGCTGTCAGGATTTCTGTAATTTTGTGATGTCACAAATATACAATATTAAGACCCTTACACGGTTTCATACGTAAACATTCTAAATGTGTCCCAGTTTATTTCCGGTTGTGGTGGAAGTGAATGATATCAGCTGGCAGGAAGGAAACATGGACGCAAGCTGTTGCCTAGCAACGCAATTCCGTTGCAATTCCGTTGAAATGTGCTAAACTGGAGAGTTTCAGACACAGAGGGTAAATAAAGGTATATTCAGACAGACAGTATGAGGAAAATAAAGGGTTGAACATTACAGCCTGTAAACATGTTCTAGTAGAAACATCAAATACAAGTATGAACCTGAATATGACCATTATATGGGACCTTTAAGTAAATGACCTGAATAATTTTTCCACAACTGCATAATATAGACAAATATCTATAAACAAAGACAGACATAGCTGTTTTTTTTATTGTGATCTAGCAGCCTTATATTAACAATATTTGTTAATTAATTCTATACTTTTACTGCTTGTCATCCCTTACAGCACCAGAAACTACAAATGAATCAGTCGTGCATGTTTTGTCCCCTGAGAACTATGACATTGACATTTTAGACAATGGAAGGACCATCAGTGATTTCATAGACAATAAAATAAAAGAGCTTGGTTCAGTGGTGAGTATCAGAGACATCGTGTCACTTAAGTTTTCCTAACTATGAATCTCTGTGTAGAAAGTATTGTGAGACAGTTGAGGTTCTTGAGATGTGCATTTTCAAAATAAAATGTTAACTTTGCTTTATTCTTTCAGGGCAAGGAAGAGCCATTCTACGTGGTAAACCTAGATAGTATATATGAAAGACACCTCAGGTGGCTTACTAACTTACCTCGAGTCAAGCCTTTCTATGCAGTGAAGTGCAACAACACAGCAGCAGTTTTGAGGATGATGAGTGCTCTGGACATAGGTTTCGACTGTGCCACCAAGGTACTGATGAAGTATTTCAAAGATGATCTAGTTCTCTGTTTTCTTTGTTATGGTGAAAGGTTGTTTCCTGCTCAGTTTGCTCATTTCAAACATGTTCTGGTCTAACACAGGGTGAGATCCAGCAGGTCCTGTCCCTCGGAGTAACACCTGACAGAATCATCAACGCACATACAACCAAACCACTGTCGCACATCAAATATGCCCGTGCTCATGGAGTAGATATGATGACTTTTGATAGTGAGGATGAACTCCAAAAAATTTCTCTCTGTCATGCCAAAGCCAAGTAAGTGAACAACTACTTATATTTTTGCTTCTAGTGTAGATTATTGTTAATGTATTGATTAATACTTTTGAATCACTTTCCAGACTGGTACTCCGCATCGCAGTGGACGACACCAAATCGCTCCGAAGTCTCAGTTCAAAGTTTGGAGCCAAACTGGTGTCAGTTGGTAAGCTGCTGGAACGTGCTGGAGAGCTGGGCTTAGAGGTCATTGGGGTCAGCTTTCATGTAGGCAGCAAGTGCACTGGAAGTTCGGCGTTCAAGCAGGCCATTGCAGATGCCAGACGTGTCTTTGACATAGCGGTAAGTCATCGGCATAGCAATAGCACTTTACAAAACCACAGATGCATTTACACAGAGGTAAAGCCATCCATCAAGTTTGTTGTGATGATTTGCAATTGTGATGTAAATCATCTCAACAAAGCAGTGGCGGCAAGACTAAGTCTGGGTGAAGAAAGCAAGACAAGGGACAGATAAAGATTTTAAAAGATAACCAAACCTGCTAACTTTAAATACTTTTAAATCAGTAAATGTAGATGTAATATAAATGTTTAATAATGCTCTTTTTTTTCAAGGAATAATATTTGTGTTGATTCATTGATTGACATTGTTGCACCACTCTCTAATAAGGCACTCTTTATAGAGGGTTCATATGTTGTACCTGGCTCCACATGTCTGGCTCCAGGAGGGGGGCCCCGGTTTCCCTTTTCCGGGCGAGGTTCCACAACTCTTTTGGTGCCGATTCATAGGAAATTGGCAACAAAAAGAATTTTTTTTTGAAACATTTATTTGATGTGACCAAGCCATTGACCTGATATATTTCTAAAATCTGAAATAATTCTGAGAATTGAATTGTGAGAGTCGGAAAGAGAGTGGAGAAGGTCGTCAGCAAGGTTATACACTTATAATACACTTCCAATAGGGAGTAGTAGATATTAAGTAACTATCAAGTATTAAGTAAGTATTAAGTATCAGTAAGTTATTTGTCCAACCTGATGCCTGTGGGGAACTATATAAAATTTAAACCAAGGAGCAGAAGTGGGGCCAAATTACTCTTAAAACTGTTTTTACAATCAAATATTTATGTTCAGCTGCACTTTATGAGCATCTAAATGTAATATAATGACCTCTAGATCAACGTTACTGGTTGCGAGATATATGACATTGAATACTAGAAGTAGGGATGCACCGAAACCAACCTTTTTTTCAGATTGAGTATAAGTACAAGTACTTACATTTGGGTCCTTACTGATACTGAATACCGATATGAGTATTTAAAGGTGGATTGGGAGCATTTCTATTTACCCCCAACGGCTGTCAACAAGGCCATTGTTTGCACTAACAGTGCAAACAATGGCGAAAGTGCTGACAGAGATATTTGCCTGAGGGGGACCCAGAGGCTGGGTGCTAAGCTTCAGCGGTGACGCTACTAGTCGGGACGGCGTTATCAGCTGTAACTTCCGTATGACAGCAGCGAGCTAGGTGGTGAGCTAGCCAGTGGAACACGCTCATAGCAAAGATCAGACAAGCTCAGATTACAACACACACAGAGGGATACTGACTTCATACTCTGCTCAGGTAGATATTACTCCTACTACTATATCCTAACATAGCAAATAGTTGTTTGCTGCTATATTAATGCTCTGGATATTGTATTTAGCACCCTTAATAATACCATTTCATAGCATCTAACAACGACTTTGAAAACATGTTTTATTTTCATCAGATGTTCCCTACTTTCTGACTGTAACAAATTAAATATACAACATTTTGTGTTTTCCTGATGCAAACAGAGCATAGTTTGCAGTAGGGATGCTAATAATTAACCGTTTAAATGTAAAAAAAAAAAAAGAAAAGCTGAGCAAAAACTCATAGTGGCTCGTCACTCAAAGGAGAATAGCTGGTCCACCTTAAAGGTCAGCCCACCTTAAGTGCACGTGGCGGCTGCGTGGCGTGGTGGCTGCGTGATTCACGCGTTGGGTGTTCACACCAGCTGTGTTTTAGCTGCTGGTTGTACTCAGCTCCACCCTCTCGTGTCACTTCTGGTCGTAAAAACAACAACATGGCGAAGGCCAAAATGCTAAACTCAAGGCCTTAAAATGGCAGTCCACAAACCATGGGATGAGGTCACGATGACTACGTCCACTTCTTATATACAGTCTATGGGCCAACCCCCTTCACTGTTATCAGCAGGTGGCTGGCAAGCAAGACATGGGAACTCCTCACGAGTCTTGAGGAATTATAGTATTTATTCACAGACAAATAAACTGTACACTCCCTGCACTGCTACGTTCACGGCTATAACGTTACTGCTAACTTCATACTCATCATCACACACGCTCTCTATCTAGACCAGCGGACACTTGCTAAAGTTACAATACACTGACGGGAACCCTGACAGAGTACGCCAGACAGACACACAGCTGACAACCTCGCAGCTTAACTAATTGATGGGGCGGAGACTAAAGTGGCTGCACGTGAACAATGCTGTGTCCAATGCACTCAACATTGTGGCTGCTAACTCTCCCGGACGGGTGAACTGGAGACTCAGTTGCTTGTTTGTGCATCGGGTTATCGTTGCAGCTGGGCGGCACTACAACCACAGCAGCCTTTCATGCAAGGCCCTAAACTTGTCCATTAATATCACATTGCTGTAAAATGGTATTGGGTGCGGCTGTATCGGAATAGTTTTACGGGTACAAATATGAGTACATGAGAACAGTATCGGGTAATAGCAATCATGAAAGAAGCACATTGCTAATTATTATGCAAAATGCCTGCCTTACTCTGCCTCTGATTGGCTTACCCTGATATTCTTACCCTAAAATTAACCAGTCTCACTCCTCCTGCCTGAACCTAACCAACCCAACCAACAAAGGCAATTATTAGAGGAAGAGCAGGGTGGGTTAAAAAAAAAAAAAATCGGGAAGGTCCGATGACATAAATTGTTATAATAATTAGCTTGGTGCTTCTGTTTGTTGCATGGAGAGTGTGTATTTTCGGAGCAATATGCCTTCTGAACAATGGCCATTTGTTTTTGGGATAACGGGTTGTCGGACAAAATTGGCTTTAGATCCAATGGGACATTTTTCGGACTATTGGGATTTGGAAATAATGGTCCGTCGGAATAATGGGCAGTCCCCCAGACGGTGAGTCAAAACGTATAAACCCTTTATAAATGGTGCCTTATTAGACTGTGGTACTGATGTGTTTTTCAGAATTTGTTGGGCATCCAGATGACTCTCTTGGATATTGGTGGAGGGTTCTCTGCGATAGAGGACTTCCATCTGAAATTTGAAGAGGTAAAATTAAGAAAATATGCAGTGTCCTGTTTTCCCTTAAGGACCATTCAAGGAAACCTGTCTTTTTAGTCTTTAGTGGTTTTGTGATTTCTCTATTATCAAGGTTTCTCTACCTCAAGCAAGTATTTAATGCAATGTTGGAGACATTTCATCAAATTTTGCCAATTGGTTTTCATCCAGGCTCTCTAATCACATGACTCGTACTTCATAGAAACACATGCAGAAACCGTACCTTCGTTGCCTGTAATGTCAGTAATACTGGTTAAAGTAGGTCACTTTGTATTAAAGTGTCAGCTAAATGTCTGGAATATTAATAGAGGTGTAATACATGTGAAATATGCTATTAACCCATTGTGTTTTTCCCTCCTAGTTTTCAGAAGTCATTAATGGAACACTGGATGAACTCTTCCCGTCTGACAGTGGGGTTCAGATTATTGCAGAACCAGGCCGGTACTATGTGGAAGCAGCCTTCACACTGGCAGCGAACGTCTTTGCCAGAAGAGTAATCTCAGATGATATGGAAGAACATAGCGGTAATGTATAGATGTCTTTTGAAGCCACATGGATGTTGAGTATCCAGTATTAACACATAACTATACAATGTGTGTTTGTATTTAAATGTATCTTGATTTTAAATACAAGAGGTATAGCTGACAGCTATCAGATGTGTCTGATGGCGCGACATGTCAATGCACCACTACATCAAGATTCATCTTCAGTAGGCAGCCATGCTCAGCCTCTGAGTGAACACAATCCTGAGTTGCAGGGTTGGAGTTACTCACTTTGTGCAGAACCCCAGATACCTGGTTGCATGTGGTGGAGGAGCAGAGGGACCATAGATTAAAAGCATAATTTTTATTATAATTGTCCTATTATTTTCAACATCTTTCCAAAAATATTGCATAGTTGCCATTTAAGTAACTTTCATTATTTTGCATGTGTTTTTTCCAGACGGTGAGGAAAACCACCCTGGCAGAACGATGATGTACTACATTAATGATGGAGCGTATGGCTCGCTGAGTTGCCTTGCCAATTTTATTGCCCACGCCAAGGTTGAACCATACCTTTACAGGGTAATTATCAACCCTATCACCACCTAAAAACATATATATTGTGATGATTCAGCGAAACACAAGGTTACGTTTATTTTATGTCCAATGCCAACAACATAAAATTTCTCGCTTTCCACAGTACCTGAGCATGTAACTACTGAATGGGTAAAGTCAAAGGTCATGGTTATATTAATAATCTATGGTTGAGGTATGGTTAGGGTTAGACAACTAACACACTTTGTTATAGTTAGGGAAAGATCATGGTTACGATTAATTGAAAGTTAGTTAGACTGTGACCTCCACAAGCTTACTGTCCACCTCAAGAGGACACTACTTCCTGCATTAGCACTTAACGTTGGCATTGGTCATTAATCTTGGGGTGTGGAATTGTTCCATATGGATGTAATTGCTTAGGATACTGGGCTCTAAATTAATGACACAACCTGATATAATCTTCATGCACAGTGAGTGAGAAATGTTGGAGGCTGTCACTCACCAACTGGCCTGAGAAATTAGTGATGTCAGACATGAGATTTAAAGGAATAGATTGTGGGAGATTATGATGTGATGTGGATTTAATGTTTTAATGTTTGTGCTCTACACAGGCTGTTGACAGCAGCGAGCAGAGGTACCGGTCTACTATCTGGGGTCCAACCTGCGACAGCTTTGACAAAGTAACCGACGACTTCTGGATTCCTGAGTGTCATGTGGGGGACTGGCTTCTCGTTGACAACATGGGCGCATATTCTGTTAGTTTAGCCACCGACTTCAATGGCTTTGAAAGAGCACACATTTACCTTGTTGTGACAGCTGAGACATGGCACGCCTTAAACCTTTCTCACACCTACAATATTATCCAGTAATGATCTGGTAATACTTCTTTAGAACAACAGCTCTATACAAACATGAACAAACATTTAACATCTGTCATAGATTGGTCAGTTTCATAAGAGTATTGTGAATATTCTGATATGTAAATTGATTTCACTACATCTGCAATCCACCATAGGATACTTTTCTTCCAATTTAGTCATTGGTTGATGACACAGTTGATAGCATAGGTGTAGATTTGGGTAATCAGGGTCAGGGTGCTGCTGAATTGTCGCTAGCAATATTTTAAAGTTATCTAACGATCTTGTCATTTTAAGTCCTCATCCTCATCGGTACAAGTTTACTTTAATGAGAATAAAAGAGTGAAATATGGGGCATACCTTACCTGGGGATCTGGCAACCCTCAGGCTGTTAAAAGCATTGTAGCTAGCTGTGACAGTAACGTCTCTACAGTGACTTTGAAGCGGTTAGCATTTAACGATTCTGACATCACAACTAAAAATAATTGAATCGGTCAGTCGATATTACTGTTTATTTAAATTTCAGGCGTGTTTGCTGATTTGTGTTTGCTTTGCTCAATGTCTAGCATTAACGTTTATTATCATTGTTATAATCATTACTATAATTTTTTCACAAGTAGATCAAGAGCTGAATTATTATTGAAAGGGTCATTATAACTGGGACATTATTAAGATAGGTGTAAAGGTGATGTGTATTGTAAATTAACAGCTTGTCCAAGCGATTAGTTTGTTAATGTCAGGCATGATTTAGATGGTTTATTGGTATAACTTTATTAGCTGCAGGTTGCTGAAATCAACAGAAAAAGAGGACAGAACCACAGAATCTCAGATGACCTTTGAAAATGGTTTACAGCAGAAAGTTGGTTTAAAGGTTTTCTTTTTATTATTTTCTTGTAACATTTATTTTGAAAATGTATCGTACATCTTTATCCTTACTGAATGTTTTTCTGGGTGTGTAATGTAAACATTATTTTGACTGCGTTGAATTGAAAAAAAGTACAAAATGATGTTTGTAAAAATAATAAAATGCATTTGTGGTCCTTCATCACGTTGATGTATCTTTTGTGTGTGTGTGTGTGCGTGTGTGTGTGTGCTTGTTTTCATGACAAATGAGGATAATTCTATGATAACACACCGTCAATATCAGGACGCTCGGAAAAATTTATGGTGTTCTCATTTTTCCGAGCTCACCACAGTGTTCTAGAGCCTCCGTAGCATTAAAATCAGGTCTGACCAAAATATAGCCTTAGACAAAATCTCAACAGATGGATGTATTTGTGGAAGCATGGCTCGGAAATACTTTGATTCTCAGGTCTCTAGGACCTTGGGAAAAAGCACGTCCCCATTTGTCACGTTTTTTTCAAAAGTCCCGATATTGTCTATAAACACACGTGTGTGTGTGTGTGTGTGTGTGTGTGTGTGTGTGTGCGCGCTCAAACAACCGAAAGGTGTACAAGTTTATTACTAAACATACAATAACCAAAAAAACATATTGAGGTGATGAGGTGTGTGAATCAGTGTTATCAGTTTGTCAGCAGATGGATGAGTGGTTGTGTGGTGAATGAAGGGTGTAAAACTTAATCTAGTAACATAGCCGAAGCCAACCAAACAAGAACATGGTGAACGTGGTGTAGGAATGGAGAGATCTCAGCTTTATGTTTAAATCATGTTAATAAATCTATTTAGTATAAAACTTAACTATTTCTTCTGTTCTGTTTTCTTTTACAGACTTATACAAATAAAATTATTCTGCCAACAGGATGCAGGTTAAAAACTGTAAAATACATTAATATGAATGACAACGTGCTGCTACTTCAATAAAGACGTAGTGACTTTGTCTCTTAAACTCTGACAGCTCCACCAGTGGATCCATCTATACAAACTCATGTTGTGCAGCCAAACACAAATAAAAACCCACAGAAATTGATTCAAGATTCAACTCAAGATCTCAAAGTTTCCAAATATGTCAGGATGGATTTTGGGGGAAAGGGAAGAAAAGATATAAACCTCGGGAAAAAAAGTTTGGAAATTTTAGTTTGGTGGATTATTTCTCTGTTGTTACAATGCTAATTGGCATTGTATTTTAAATCATTGGAAAGCCTGTTTATTTACCTTCACAATGATGGCTGACCTGCAATGAATCCTGGTTGAGGAATGGAACGCCATCCCACAGCAACGTGTGACCAGGTTGGTGACCAGCATGAGGAGGAGGTGCCAGGCTGTTGTGGCTGCGTATGGATCTTTTACCGCTACTGAGGCTCCTGACAGTGTATTAAATGAATAAAGTGTCAAATTGCCAATATGTCTTGTTTGTTCCTTGTTACTGATTGAGAGTTCAATCATCCAATCCACCAAACAACTCAAAACAAGAGTCAACACCAACAGGAGAATACACTGTTTACCATTGGCAGAGCATTTTGGCAGATTTTTCTTGAGCGCTACCCACATAATCAGCTGTGCTGCTCATCCCACAAATGCATGATCCTTACAAGTTGGACATCATTGCAAAGGTAGATACACAGGCTTTCCAACCATGTAAAATACAATGCCAATTAGCATTGTAACAACAGAGAAATAATCCACCAAACACAAGTTTCCGAACTTTTTTTCCCCAGTTTATTAAGGTTTTAAGAGTAGCAGTAATGTGTAAAATGACATGATGTTAACACACACACACTGCCCCGCCGACACTGGCTCTCCCCCTCTTTCACACACTCTAAATACCACCCCCTACTGTATCCCTCTCTCTCCCTCTGATACCTGATTGTTTGCACTCTGGCAATATTTGCACTATCTGTTTATATCATGTTTATTTTTGTTTATAGCTTATTTTGTATATTGTATATTGGTAGAATTTCAAATTTTCTTTTATTCTTATTTTATTCTAACGTTTTTATCTATTCTTTTGTTATTATACTGTTTGATTTGCACCAACATAACCAAAGCAAATTCCTAGTGTAAATCTCTTACACCTGGCAATAAACACAATTCTGATTCTGATTCTGATTCTGACAGTCTTGTACGGCGGGGGGCGGTATGCACCTTAAAGGTGGCTGCGATCCGCCAGTAAACGGAGAGAAGAAGAAGAAGAATTATTATTAATTATTATTATTATTAATTATTATTATTATTAATAATAATTATTCATTTTTATTTTATTGTTTTTGTTTTTTGTTGTTTTTATTTATTTATTTTATTATTATTATTATTATTATTATTTATTTTTTTCCTGCGAATCTACTGCTCCTCCCTCCAGTCCATTAGGTGGTGGTAATGCACCTTTAAGCTGGTTTGCCAATCGCCAATAAACACCAAAGAAGAGGAAGAAGACGAAAGAAGCAGCAGCAACCTTCCGCTCCAGTCCCCAGTCAGGTTACAGTCAGGTTACAGTCTGATTACAAAACCAAATCTGAGCTTTAAACAAACACAGTGGTCCGTCAGAGCTGGACCTCCAGTGCGTCGCGTTGAATGGGGTTAGACACGTTCTGCAGTCTGGACAGTTCCGATCCGTTCTGGGTGAGTCTATTTACTCCACCTCGTGGTTTTGTTTTCTTCCCTTCATCTTAAAACTCTGTCCAGCTGTTGTTATTAGCTAACACCGGCACATGCTACGTAACGTTGGAATAACCCGGTTAACCACTCACCGGCCGGTGTCTCTATATATAACCTTAACAGGCTGTTGATAACGCGCTGCACCGCGGGGTCTCCACGGATACTGCATGTTGTGTTTTATAGTTGTAAACTGTATGAAAGAAGGATATAAATGTCCTGTATGTAGGCTGGTAATGCAGTGAGGTGTGTAAGACACCGAGCAGCTAACAGAGAACATCTGTCATCATGCTGTGTGACCCAGTTAGTGGTGAACTAGACACATGTTTTTGGAGATAACGTTACTTGTGCTTTGCTTGAGTGTCACCGTCTCCTCCTGCTGCTGCTGCTGTGTGCTTCTGGACTTGCTGTACTTCTTTTCCTGCCAGCTGCAGCATTGATGCATTAGTTGGCCTGGTTGTGATTCAGTGATGTAACCTGTATTGTTGTGAAATGGGCCACTGCTGTGCAGAATGAGTTGCTTTTTACTTTTTGAGAAACCCAGATTTTTGCCGGGGGCCAAACAAATTCTGTCAGACATAACCTCTATTTTATCACTACATTAATTTATAGAAAACATACTGCGCATGTATTTTTTTTTAGCATTTATTTTACTGAAAATCACTCCAAACAGCAGATTATTAAAGGTCCCATATCGTGCTCATTTTCATGTTCATACTTGTATTTTGTGTTTCTACTAGAACATGTTTACATGCCGTAATGTTAAAAAAACAACTTTATTTTCCTCATACTGTCTGCCTGAATATGCCTGTATTCACCCTCTGTCTGAAACGCTCCATTTTAGCGCATTTCGACGGAATTGCGTTGCTAGGCAACAGTTTGGGTCCATGTGTACTTCCTGTCAGCTGATGTTATTCACATACACTGCAACAGGAAATAAACTGGGACACATTTAGAATGTTTACGTTTAAAACCGTGTAATGGTCTAAATATTGTAGATTTGTGACATCACAAATGGACAGAAAATCCTAACGGCTTGTTTCAAATGTACAATTTCTGAATACGGGCTGTGTGTATTTCTCTGTATATTGAGTGTTTTGATAGTTTACCAGTATTTATATATCACTTAAACCTGCTTTATAATATAAAAGACATGAAAATCTCACTTTTTACAATATGAGACCTTTAAGAAAATTACATTATATGCAGGAGTTTTTGAACCGTACAGGACTGACTGTTTTGGCTAGTAATGTTTCCATTAACAAAACTTAACAAAACAGAGAGTCCCCCAGCATGCCAAACTATAAAAACATGCACTGCAGGTACAAAAAGCCCTATTTTTCAGGGTAGGGAGGGTACTGTACACAGTACTGTACTTTGTTATTGTCATCTATATTGGTTGTTTGCATAAAAACACACAATTCAAATGATTATGATTATTTAAATATTTGCTTTGATTAAAGATCTTTGATTAAAAATCTTGGCAAGCTACTTAGAGCTAGTGTTAAGAAGTTAAACAGGTCATAATTCTCTCTCTATTATCTATTTTATATTGATGTGAAAACATCTTCTAACAACTGGATTTATTCAAGTTTCTCGCCAAAAACTACATTTTACGAGATTACATTTGAACACATCATGATAATGTTGTAATTTACCTTCGCCCAATAGTCATTTTTCCTGAACGCCTCATAATAATAACAACTCAATGGCACCTCCAATAACGTTCGTATCTCTGGTATTTAGCCAGTCAGGACTGCGCTGCCCACCGGCTGCTAACAGCTCACGATACTAACTCTCCTCCTGCTGATTTAAACACAGATTTGTTGTTCACAGTGTCAAAATAGGGTGCGTCCCCTCAGGTTTAGTAGTGCAGGCATGTTTAAAGGTCCCATATTGTATATATGTGAGATTTTCATGTCTTTAATATTATAAAGCAGGTTTAAGTGCTTTATAAATACTGTGAAAGTATCAAACGCTCAATATACAGAGAAATACACACAGCCCGTATTCAGAAACTGTGCGTTTGAAACAAGCCGTCAGGATATCTGTCCATTTGTGATGTCACAAATATACATTCTAAATGTGTCTCAGTGTATTTCCTGTTGCAGTGTATGTGAGTAACATCAGCTGACAGGATGTAAACATTGACCCCAGCTGTTGGTTAGCAACGGAATTCCATTGCCATTCCGTTGAAATGCGCTAAAACGGAGCGTTTCTGATAGAGGGTAAATACAGGTATATTCAGACAGACAGTATGAGAAAAATAATGTGTTGTTTGAACATTACAGCATGTAAACATGTTCTAGTAGAAACCCAAAATACAAGTATGAACCTGAGAATGAGCACGATATGGGACCTTTAAGTTAATAACATGTAAATAATTTAAAAAAAATAAAAAATGTATCCTCTTCTTTCTTCTTTCCGCTACCAGGATTGGAACCGTACATGGTACACTGCTAACCCAGACCTCACCCAGTGCTTCCAGAACACTGTGCTGGTGTGGCTGCCATGCCTCTACCTCTGGATGTGTGCCCCCATCTACCTCATCTACCTCCGCAGCCACGACCGTGGCTACATATGTATGAGTCACATCAACAAAGCTAAAACTGTGAGTGGTGTGAGCCTTGAATATTTCAGGAAGTCATTTTTCTAAATTGTGAAAGTGTCGTATTGTTTATTATTATTATTCCTGCTCATCATGTTAAAGGGACTGTTTGTAACTTCTTACACTCTTGTAAATCATTGCGGGTTGGCGTCCCATGTGCGCTCGCGTGTGGCTACGCTGTTCCAACACAAACTACACGGAAGCACCAAAACCGAAAAGTTATATCTAGTGAAGCCCGTCTTGCAAAACAGTGTTGACTCTTCCTGCTCCAGCCCCCCCGACCACGGCCAGAAGACACAGGGGAGACCGTAGCTTTGGTCTCCAGGGCCGGAGTCTCTGCTCCTCCGCCTGCCTTCACTCACACACTCGTTCTCACTCGCTCTCTCGCTCCACCTCTCTGCATGCGCGCACACTGCACACTGCAGAAGAGTTAGTAGCTCTGAGAATATCTAGTGAATGTACAGTGGAAGTTTGTGCAGAAATAAATGCTGCAGCTCCTCCAGACCAACAGAGGTTTCCCGTGTCTTGTTTCCTGCTGCTGAGTGAATAGACGGAGCTCCGGAGCGAGCAACCTTATCGTCTCCGACCAAAACTCCGGTGTCTCCCCTGTTCCCTCCGGCCGCGGTCGGGAGGCTGAGGCAGGAAAAGCCAACACTAGGATCAGCATCGATTCATGGAGAGACCTTCGTCTGGTCAGCTAACATTACTGCCAAGTAGCTGAAATATAGAGTGGTATTGTGCTTTTAGCTGACGTGTGTCGCCTCACTGTTTTGAGCGATGCTCGTTCATGTCTATGTAGAGCGAGAACAAGCGCGAGCAACAGGACGCTGACTTTCGTTGACTTAACGGCCACAGGTGTCACTGTTAACAAGCAATTTCTGATTCTTACATAGAGCCCCTTTAATCTGCCCTCTCAGTGTTCTCTTATTAGTTATTATAGCAGAGCAAAAACTCGAGCACTAATGCGTCTTTCATATAGACAATTGCTCATGTGCTTTCAATCAATCCCCTTAGTAGGCATATAGAAACAGTTGTTGGAGGCTTGCATCAATACATCAGTGGTATATTGTTAATACAAGTTGTTCTTCTCCCCACAGGCTGTTGGCCTTCTACTGTGGATTATCTGCTGGTCAGATGTTTTCTTTTCTTTCTGGGAAAGAAGTCAAGGTGGCAGCAGTGTCCCCGCACCCGTCCACCTCGTCAGTCCTACCTTACTGGGACTCACCATGGTGAGTGAGAAACCTCCTCTTTGGAGTAGAGCGAAGCTTAGTTTGGATATATTATGATAGAAGTGCTCTGGATCTTAGATGTTCATAGTGTAGTTTTTAAAGGTCATATATTTTTTACAAGGTTGTGGTTTTATTTTCTGGAAACGACTAGTTCAATTTAGATGTTATTTAGTTTCACCTTCTGACGAGTTTTATTTGTATTGTCGTGATGATTAAAGGTGTGGTTAAAGAGAAATTCAAACTGCCCTCAAACCCTCAAACTGTGTGGTAGTGTAGTTTATTTGCACACGATCACGAAATGCAAAGAACAGTACAAGGTTCTTTGTTTGTCGCTCAAAACAAATACACGTTACACTCAGGAGATTCTAGGATTTAGTTATCTTTATTTGCACCTTAACAACAGTGCAAAAAGGTTTGGAGCTAAGCCTTGACCAACCATAGACATTCAGTTGAATGCAGTCCACCGACAGTGGGACTGTTAGAAAGGTTACAGTCCATTCCTCCATTCGTTTTCTGACACTTAATCCACGTCCAGGTCCATAGCAGCAGATTAAACAAAGTACTCCAGACATCATCCTTTCTAGCTACGTACTCCTATATCTCCCAAAGGAATCCCAAGGCGTTCCCAGGCCTGATGGGATATGTAACCATCCTTTGTGTTCAAGAGTAGATTGCAATCTTTTGACAAAAAAAGAAAGAGAATTTTGAACTTGTGAAGAAGGTGGTAGTGCTGCAACCCAAACTGGAACAAAGCAGGGCATGTAGTCTTGTAGAAATATTTTTCATCTATGGACTGTACTTTCTCAACTGGACCACCAGTCGTGCAACATGCACAGACTGTCTCATTATTACAGCACGTGGAAGAAAGCCTAAAGAGTAATAGAGGTTTGTTTGTGTCTAGTAATATTTGTATGTTTTGTCAATTATGGTGTATAAATGTGTTCAAGAATGTTTTTGCTCTAGTTGCTGGCCGCCTTGTTAATCCAGTATGAACGGATGAAAGGGGTTCAGTCATCTGGAGTGATGCTGATCTTCTGGCTGCTGGCACTGCTGTGTGCCACGGTCACCTTCAGGTCCAAGATCTTCCAGGCCCTGGACCAGGTCAGTCTTGAACGAGCAGAGTACTAATAAACATATGGATATGTGACTTGTGCGAGTTCTGTGGGTTAAAAGCTTTGTCTGTTTTTTATTTTAGCCGTCGACGCTGTGTGTGTGGAGGTACACCACCTTCTATATCTACTATGCTCTGGTGCTGGTTTCTCTGTTCCTGTCCTGCCTGACGGACCAGCAGCCCCTCTTCTCCCAGGCCGTCAAAGACTCGGTGAGACCACCTCGCCCTGTAAATCTGTCTCCTGTTTCTCACTCTGTCATAAAAAGGACCTTCCTGAAATTTAAATTTCTATGAACACAGGTGAAGCCCCCCTCAGACAAAACTTAAAAACACGATGGATCTCAGACTCGTTCTTGAGTTATCAGAAGCCTCTTTTTTTTTTCTATGATCTCTATGGATTTATGTTTATTCAGAGATAATAATGATATTCTCTGGAAATGTAAGTCACTCTGAATCTTAAGATTTGTGTGTTTTGTGACTGGGTTATCAGATTTGACTGCATTATGACTCTGAGAAGGAGTGTGATTTAATTATTTTTTGGCGCTAATTGCGGCATTCAGGGTGCTAAGCTCCTGTCCACACTGGGAACGTCAGGAGCGCGTGGCGGCTGCGTTACATGTTGTGTTTTTATTTTGGCGTCCGTGTTAACAGGTTAGAGCAGCCACACTGCCCGCGTGAGACGCACGTCTCAGCTGTGTCTCTTCTAGAGATTCGAGGTCTCGCCTATTTTTGATGCGACCCGTGCGGTTCACAGCAACAACAGACAGTGAAGTTGATCTATTGACTGTATATTTACATCATATCAGCAACATAACTACAGTTTTAATGTCTCTATCCGTAGAATATGTCACGGAGATGAAAAAAAGTAAAGACTTGTTTTTAAATCAACACTTCCTGCTTTCATTTCGAAATAAATGCCCTCAAGCTTTTTTTCTATGGACAGAATTCCTTCATTTGTTAACACAAGGCTTTTATTCTGAAATATGTACCGGACAATGTTGTAGAACATGCAGTGACTTGGAGAGCTCCATGAATGAATATAGTACGGGGTTTTAATTGTGGATTATTACTATCATTTACAAATTACCACACGTTTCTTAACCTTTCTCTGTCTAAAATAAATACAAATGATATTAATAATGAAATGAAATGGCCATTATGAAAGGCAATCTCTATGTAGAAAGGAAGGGCTGACAGCAGCAGCTGCAGCAGCAGAAACGTAGCTGGTGTGAACACCCGATGCGTGAATCACGCAGCCACCACACCTTACGTTCCCAGTGTGGACGAAGCATAAGGGGTTTTAAAGTAGCTTAATAGCCTCCATTAGCGGTGTGTGTCACAGCCACTGTTGCAGCTCCAACTGCTGACCATGTTGGTGAGCGGGATGTCTAGATGCTGATTAAAAACCTCATTCTGGGATCAGTAACAGCAGCAGGAAAATCTTTTGGGTCTAACTGTGATGTTTTTGTCTTCAGAATCCCTGCCCTGAGCCTGGAGCTCCTTTCCTCTCCAGAATCACCTTCTGGTGGATCAGCGGGTAAGCAGATGATTAATATCTCAGCGGTGTGGATATTAGCATGTAATACACAGACAGCGCAATCTTATGACAGAGTTTACACTCTTTACTTGCTGTTTCCATTCTCCAGTTATTGAAGATTTTGGGAAGATTAAGAGAAATGCACAAAATATACATGTGTAACATACATGTGTTACTTTGGATGTTATTAAAGGATATTAAAAGTCGGTCTTTTTAGTATGAAATTCCCTCTTTGTGATACTATCCCTCCACTGCAGGTCAGCAAGGAGACACTGTCCAGGGAAAAACACAAAGAAGGAATTGTGAACTAAACTAATCACTTGATTCCTCTAACTGCCGAAGCCTCCTATTAACTTCAGATAAACTTTGGAATATATTTTTACACAGAACGAGGACTGTGGACTTTGTTCCCCCATCACTTCCATTGGAAGCATGTTAGGAAGGGATCTTTTAATGGCCAGTATGAACAGGAGGAATGATTACAGCAAGCAAAACCTGTTTCAATGTTCATACGGGCATGTGAGTATTGTTTTAAGACGGACTTGAAAAATTGAACTCATCCTTTTTTAAGTCTTAAAACACTGGTCAGACATCTGGTCATGATATTGGCTGTGGGAAAATAATATTTGTCTCGCATTTGATTTTCATTCAACAAAAGAGTTGCAGTTCTTTCATTGTTTGAGTGAACAGCATCATTTAATAAACAATGAGTCTCAGTCAGACGCATTTCTCATGGAGGAGCTGAGGCTTATGGGGTTTTTATTCATTTTTTTCATCACAGTGTAACGTTGCTTCTACTACTGAAACAGTGGCACAAAATAACACGGAAAGCTTTTACAAATACTGGAACATTGTTGTGCAGGTCATTTACATGCCCCCTAATTCCCTGGATTAGCCTATATTGTTCTAATTTTGTTTTTATTCCATTTTTACAGTTCAAAGTTGTGACGACCCCTCCACTCCATTAGGTGTCCCGGTGTCTTTTTGCTGGTTCTCTTTTGTTTTGCAGGAGAGAGGGTCATCAGGCAGATGAGCCACACCTGGGCTCGGTGTGGTGGGGATAAAAGCTCCCTCTCTTCCCACAGAGGATGGCTCTCTTCCTTGGCTGGCACACCTGTTTTGGTTTTGTTTGCGGCAGACATTTTCACACACCCACACATGCCTACATTACTGATTACTGACTTTCCACGTTTATGGAAACATCCGGGTGCGTATGGGGGCTCGTCCGGGATTTGAATCCAGGACCTCTCGCATTTGTTACAAACCGGCTCAAAGGTTGCAACAAAAATGGGAGACCAGACAAGTTTTAAAATAGTAAAAGGCATTTATTTGACAAACTAACAATAAATAACTAAATAAACGTGGAAAGTCAGTAATCAGTAATGTAGGCATGTGTGAGTGTGTGAAAATGTCTGCCGCAAACAAAACCGAAACAGCAGTGTGTTCCAATCCACGTACTTCCGGAAGTACACTTCAATGTAGTGCACTTTGTGCACTCTGTACTTACTTGAGTAGTGCGTGAATTTCAACAGGGTAGGGTCGTCTCAAATCGAATACTCTGCGGCGCACTAACCGGAAATGACGATCGCAACATTTCCTAATTTGCGGCTCGCTACCCGCCAAAATATCTTCTTCTTCTTCGGGGTTTTACGGCAGCTCGCATCCTTTGTGTTGCATTGCTGCCATCTTCAGGTTTTACCCGTCCACTACCCGCCAAAATATCTGCCTGCTTTGTTGATCCAGGATACACAGAAAATGCCCACCACACCAAGCCCAGGTGTGGCTCATCAGCCTGACGACCCTCTCTCCTGCAAAACAAAGGAGAATCAGCAAAAAGACACCGGGACACCTAATGGAGTGGAGGGGTCGTCACAAAGTGAAATGAAACTGTCCTGTGTCTTATTCTTCATTTGGAAAAATCCAAATTACAAACCAATCTGGTTGTGCGCGCACACACACGCCTACATGGCAGAAATGTTCTGTCATGCCTTCAGTAAAACGGGCCTGCGAGACAGAATACATGATGAGATACACAGTGTTAATCTGAAAGTGAGTGTCCGACTTGTTTACGAATGTTTGTAACAGGCCAAGTTACCAAGTGTGCACTTTACTCAAACGTGGAGGAGTAAACCGAGCGCCACGTCACATAAGCATTTGTAACCTCCCTGGCCTTTTTGATATTCTTTTCCCTTTTTGCCAGTCATGACCCTCGTGTGTTAGTCGTGTCTCAGATTGCACTTCTGAATCCTTTTTATTGTATCACTGGACTTACATGCTTCTCCCCTCCCCTCCTCCCTCCCCTCTTGTGTCTACCAGGTTGATGGTGACGGGCTACAAGCGCCCGCTGGAGGAAAAGGACCTGTGGTCTTTGAACTCCGAGGACCGCTCCCAGAGAGTGGTTCCGCAGCTGGTGCGCCGCTGGAACACAGAGTGCCAAAAGGTCAAAAGGTCAGGAGCACAGCACAGCACAGTCAGAGAACGGCCACTCCGCAAGAAAAGTGTACAGAACATTGTTACTAGGGATGTCACGAGAACCGATACTTCGGTACCAAGTCGATGCCAAAATTCTAAAAACGTGACGGTGCTCATTTTCTACAGTACTGAAGGTACCGTACGATATAACACCCGCCAAGCGCCAAATGGGGCTGCTTCTGTCCTCCGCTCACACACACACACACACACACAACAGCGCCATGCAGCAGCGAGATGCAGAGATCCTTTATTGACTTGTTCGAGAAGAGGATTCACTCGTGGGGGAAAAAACTGAACTGAACAAACTAAATTTCTATCTTTTGTTGCTTATTGCTAAATCTCTGAAAAGTGGTGTTTTTTTTCATTGAACTCTGGACTCTTTATTTCCGGTGAATGTTATTGTGACTTGCATTTGATTATCTTACACTTAAAGGTCCCATATCGTGCTCATTTGCAGGTTCATACTTGTATTTTGTGTTAGAACATGTTTACATGCTGTAATGTTCAAAAAACCCTTTATTTTCCTCATACTGTCTGCCTGAATATACCTGTATTTACCCTCTGTCTTAAAAGCTCTGTTTTAGCGCATTTCGACGGAATTGCGACAAAATTGCAACAGAATCGCGTTGCTAGGCAACAGCTTGGGTCCATGTGTAATGCCTAGCAACGCGATTCCGTTGCCGTTCCATTGAAATGTGCTAAAACAGAGCGTTTTAGACAGAGGGTAAATACAGCTATATACAGGCAGACAGGATGAGGAAAATAAAGGGTTTCTTTAAACATTAAAGCATGTAAACATGTTCTAGTAGAAACCCAAAATACAAGTATGAACCTGAAAATGAGCATGATATGTCCCCTTTAAATTGAAGCAGTCTCGTCTCTCCTTCCATTCTCTCTTTTTCAGGACGGAGCAGAAAACTTTGTACTCCCCCAAGCGAGTCACGCACAGCGAAGTCAAAGAGGCCCGAGCCGTGGAAGAGTCTGAAATCTTGATTGTAAAAAAGCCCCAGAAAACCAAGGAGCCCTCCCTGTTCTGGGCACTGTGCCTCACCTTCGGGCCCTACTTCTTCATCTCCTGCCTCTATAAGATCATCCAGGACGTCCTCATGTTCGTCGGGCCCGAGATCCTCCGGTGAGAAACCTCAGTTTTTTCTCAAACATATAGAAACCCCTTAATAGGATGAAAGTTGCCTTGTAGCAGTATCTGATTCATATGAAATGACAACGAATCATTGATGTGTCTGGGACTTCATACTCTAGGTCCAATGGGTCAAATGTAAAATGTTTTGGGGCAGGCAAAAGCTAGGCCCCAATTCAGGGGCCACCTTTCCACACACAGAATATATCATTATGGACTAAGAAGACGGTCCCACGGCCCCCCTGCTCCCCCTGCTCCCCCTGCTCCCCCGGTCAAAGGCTTTAATGTCACGGTTTAAACCTGACCTGGACCGATACAAACAGGAAGCTGTCACCCTCATACATAATGTTCTGGAGATGTCCCGAGCTAAACACGTACTGGCAATCTATCTTTGATATTCTGTCAGAGGTCATTGGCAGGCACATACAACCGACCGCCACATACAACCGACCGCCACATACAACCGACCGCCACGTACAACCGACCGCCACATACAACCGACCGCCTTTACAGCAATATTTGGACTGGTATCTGGGACATAATCCTTAAGAAAGCCAATAATCCAATTTTAGCATCGGGAACCTTACTTCTATATCTATATATCTCCAGTATATATCTATCTATCTAGATATCTATATATCTATCTATATATCTATCTATATCTATATAGATAGATATCTAGATACCTACAGTATATATTTATCTATCTAGATAAATATAGATATAGATATAGATATATATATCTATATCTATATTTATATCTAGATATAGATATAGATATATATATCTATATCTATATATATACATATATAGATAGATATCTACAGTATATATTTATCTATCTAGATATCTATCTATATATGTATATATATATATATATATATATATGTCTCTATATCTATATATATATATCTAGATATCTATATCGCTCTATATCTATGTATCTAGATATCTATACATCTATATCTCTCTATATCTATATATATATATATCAATATGTCTCTATATCTATATAGATCTATAGATCTATCTTTATATATAGCTATATCTATATATCTATATATTTATCCCATCTCCTGTGGGCAGGAATAAGACGCGAAGAGAGGAGCCGAGGGGAAAGGAATCAAGGAGACACGTTAGCATAATGAGAAGGACCCACAGACGTAGCCTCGTAAAACACGCTGCCTTTGAAAGCGGCAAAGACCTTTTTTTGGAATTAAGCCGGTGTAGTTACAGATAGGGTCGACGATGTTGGAAAGCTAGCATAACATCGTCAACCCTGTCTTTAAATATACTACATACACAGACCTTAAGCCCAGACAATGGACAGTCACATTATAAGCAGCAACGTTTTCCTTTACCTGCAACATCTCTGAAAGGGTTTTGAAGAGCCGATGAATGAATGATGTTGGTGATTTCATTATGGCTTGGTGTTAAACGCATCCATCCCATCCAGGCTGCTGATCCTCTTCATCAACAACTCCAGCGCCCCCTCCTGGCACGGCTTCTTCTACACTGCTCTGCTCTTCATATGTACCTGTGTGCAGTCGCTCATCCTCCAGAAGTACTTTCACGTCTGCTTTGTCTCAGGCATGCGTCTGCGTACCGCCATCATCGGCGCCGTCTACAGGAAGGTACAGAACATTTTTAAATGTCTTAAATGAGTATGATAAACAGATGAGTCCAGGTACCGCTCACTCTTTGTTTTCACCCTGGAATAGGTTGCTACTGGACTGATTGAGTCATCATGATATTTTGAGTGAAAAACAGAAATTCAAAGTTGATTAAAACTTGCACTAACATACAACATTCTTTAATGTATGGCTTCATTATTTACCTGGTCAGTTGTATGCATGCTTTGGCTTTTGAATCTACAGTTGGACTCTAACCTTTGTCCCTCCCTGGATCTGCTCTTTCAGGCCTTGGTTATTAGCAGCGCAGCACGCCGCACCTCCACAGTGGGAGAGATCGTCAACCTGATGTCGGTGGACGCTCAGCGCTTCATGGACCTCATCACTTACATCAACATGATTTGGTCCGCCCCTCTGCAGGTGGTGCTGGCACTCTACTTCCTCTGGCAGGTACGATTACAGAGCAACTATAGACTAGTCACACAGGTCCAAGTTCACCATCATAACCAACAACATGCTCCATGCCGAAGAGCTCTCACGTGAGCAGATTTTGGACTGCTAACATAAACACTAACGTAACCGCAACCTGTAGCAGCGGGGTAATGTCTTCTGGTGCGCCGGCAATGAGCTGCTGCTTTGGTGTGACATTATGCTGCAGAGCTACCAGAGAAAAACAGAACCACAAGGAACTAGCCTGTACAGCTCAATGCTTAAAGACACAATGGTTCGGTAGTGTAGTAGTGAGATGGTGGTGAGTACCAAACAATACCGAGACCAAAACAGGGCTTCTTGATACTTTACTTTGAGGAATATACTCTAGGGATGTTTTATTTTATTTTTGTTTAAGCTTTTGTCTTTTTTTCTTTTGCCCTTTTTTGTTCTTTTAAAGGGACTGTTTGTAACTTCTTACACGGATAAATCATTGCGGGTCGGTGTCCCATGCGCGCTCGCATGTGGCTACGCTGTTCAGACTCAGACTCCAACACAAACTACACGGAAGCACCAAAACCACAAAGTTGTATCTAGTGAAGCCCGTCTGTTAAACAGTGTTGGCCGCGGTCGGAGGACGCGGGGGAGACCGTAGCTTTGGTCTCCAGGACCGGAGTCTCTGCTGTACTCTGCTCCTCTGCTCCTCTGCCTGCCTTCACTCACACACCGCGCTCGTTCTCACTGTTTCGCTCCACCTCTCACGTGCATACACGCACACTACACACTGCAAAAGAGTTAGTTTAGCTCTGAGAATATCTAGTGAATATACAGTGGATGTTTGTGCAGAAATAACTGCTGCAGCTCCTCCAGACCAACAGAGGTTTCCTGTGTCTTGTGAAGTGACGGGGCTCCGCAGAGAGAAACGTTATCGTCTCCGACCAAAACTCCGGCGTCTCCCCTGTTCCCTCCGGCCGCGGTCGGGAGGCTGAAGCAGGAAAAGCCAACACTAGGATCAGCATTGATTCATGGAGAGACCTTCGTCTGGTCAGCTAACATTACTGCCAAGCAGCTGAAATATAGAGTGATATTGTGCTTT